>BGPT01001949.1:22674-115583 GCA_003297045.1 Symbiodinium sp. clade C Y103 | reverse complement strand
CTTCGAGCAGTGCGCCTGTTTCGGTGTGCTGACTGCCCTCGCATCCAAAACCCAAAGGAGCCGAGGCCAAGCAAGATGCCCATCACCGATGAGTTCAATGTGCAGATCGGTTTGGACATCANGGTGTGCTGACTGCCCTCGCATCCAAAACCCAAAGGAGCCGAGGCCAAGCAAGATGCCCATCACCGATGAGTTCAATGTGCAGATCGGTTTGGACATCACCCACGAAGATGACAGCTCAGGTCAGCCTTGGTCCTGGTTGAACATTTTCTGCCAAGGGACCCAGTTTTTGTGTTCTTTTGGACAGTGCTGGCCAACCAACTGGGCAACAGATCGCGGAAGCTTTTGGTTTGGGATGGACGAACTGGGCAGGTTTTCCAGAGCGTGGTGTGGTGGCAGATAGAGCCAAGCCTTTCTTGGCCGCCCTGTCGGATGAGGTCTCCGACCATGGTTGCACTTTCAGCTCCGCAGCCAAAGCTTCTCCATGGCAGATCGGACAGATCGAGAGGCATGGTGGTTTGTGGAAGGAAACNTGAGGTCTCCGACCATGGTTGCACTTTCAGCTCCGCAGCCAAAGCTTCTCCATGGCAGATCGGACAGATCGAGAGGCATGGTGGTTTGTGGAAGGAAACGTTTAGAAGAGTTTGCTGGGCACACCAAGTTGCTGGACGGCAAGACGTCATCATGACGACAGCCGCTGTGAACCAAGCTAAGAACACCCCGGTTCGAAAAGATGGATTCAGTCCAGCACAATGGGTACTTGGCCGTGATGTCCGCCTACCTGCAAGTTTGGCTGATGACCAAGGGGTTATGCGGATTGGTGCCCAAGCCTTAGCAGCAACTCCAAGCAGCTTGTTTTACCGGAAGACTCAGCTCAGAATGGCAGCCAGAGAAGCTTTCTCTCGCAGTGCCACCAGTGGAGGAGAGCTGAGCTGAGGCAAATCAGGCCTAGCCGAGGTCCTTTTCTGCCTGGCATGTACGTCTTCTACTACGATGCTGCTGACCGAGAGCCAAGCCCCAACTGCTGGTGAGGCATCGCCCGTGTGATCGGTCGAGAGGGCACCATTTGGATTTCCCACAGAGGTCTTCTCCTTGCAGTCAGCCCTGAACATCTCTCCAGAGCCTACGACCCAGAGGTCGAACACTGGCCAGTGGTTTCTAAAGAGACCGCACCTGCTGCAGGAGGCACGGGGTTTATAGATTTGAGGAGACCCCCAGTGCCACCATTGACCGCTCCTGACGGAGAATCTGAGAGAGAGAGAGGAGGCTGAGGATTTGAGTTCGAGCTCCACCAGCATGGCCCGAATGCGGCTTGAGTCAGAGCGAGAGCAGAAGAGGTCGTTGAAGTCAGCAGAGTTCTTTGACAAGATGGCCAAGCAGAGAAGACTCAGCAGGAGTCAGCAGCAGTTGGAAACCTTTAGGCCGCCAGAGCAAAAGCCTGAGGACATTCCAATCCGAGAGGATGATGAGTTTGATCCAGAACAGCATGACTTTCACCAGTCACGTCCAACTTCGACTACAATGACGCGACAGCTCAGTCCTTTGGATGCAGACCCTGCGACCGAGGCCAATGAGAGAGAAGCCAAACGGCTAGACTGCATGAGCCTGGTGCCAATTTCAACTTTTCTGAGAACGAGCCCACGTTTGCTTTCATGGCCACGGAGGTTCCCAGTTTTCTGAAAGAGCAGGCCATGGCCAGCTGTGTGAAACACGAGGACTTTTACAAGATGGCTGGCATTTCTGTGAATGAGTTCGTTTTTGGAATGAAGCGCAATGACTTCACTGAGAGGTACCATGCGCTAGCAGCAAACACCAGCCAAACAGGACCACCGAAGAAGAAGGGTCGCAAGGAGATCAAACTTTTTGAACTTCCGGCACAGCAACAGCACCTTTTCACTGAGGTTGATGGGTCTGATGACCGTGAATGGAAGGCCTGGCAGAACAAGCAAGCTTGTGATGTTTTGAGTCTGGATGAGAGTTTGAGGATCCGGCGGGAGAAGCCCGACCTGATAGTGCCAACGCGGTGGGTCCGCACCAACAAGCATGATGGTTTGGTGGGCAAGGAGTTTCTTGCGAAGTCAAGGTTGGTGGTGCAGGGATTCAAGGACAAAAGCCTTGGACAGTACCGGCGAGATGCGCCGACAGCTTCTCCAGTTGCCGAAGCAATCACCCTTGTGGTCTGTGCCTACCACCACTTTGTGCTGTTTGCCAAAGACATCAAGAATGCCTACTTCAGTGGGAAGAGCATCACCAGAGAGGTCTACTTGGATCCTCCACGAGGTGGACTGCGTGGTGTTCAACCTGGGCAACTTCTCAGAGCCCGCAAAGCTATTTATGGTTTTGCAGAGGCCGCACGTTTGTTTTGGTTGGCCCTGAAGGAGCAGCTGGAGTCAGATGAATGGCAAGAATCCAAGCTGGAACCTGCCTTGTTTTACCTGAGGCGAAAGGGTCAGCTGAAGGGCATCTTGGTGACGCACGTGGATGATTTGGAAGGAGGAGTTTCTCCGGACTTGCAACAGTCCGCCTTTGAGAAATCGTCCCAAGCCTTGAAGTTCGCAACCAACCACTTTGGCAGTTTCATTCTCAGAGGCAGAGAAATCCGGCAGACCAATGAGGGTCATATCGATGTCTCCATGCGGAACTACTCTCTTAGTTTGAAGAATGTGAAGATGGATAGGGAGAGAAAGAAGCAGCTGGAGGACGATCTCCGTCCTGATGAGGTGGAACAGCTGAATAGCTCAGCAGGTGAGAGACAGCTGAGATGCGACCTGGCCTACGAGAATGGTGTGGCGCAGAGAAGCAAGCAAGAGCCCATTGTTGCAGACCTCCTGCGACTGAGACAGTACATCAGCGCGGCAAAGCGCGGTGCAGACTTCAAGATGCGGTACTGGAGTGACGTCAACCTCAAAGATGGCGTCATCATACACCTGGCAGACTCTGGCCATGCAAATGGAACCCCAGAGCACAACGAGCAGGTCAGATATCGCAGTGTGGGAGGATATTTCATCCTTGTGGCAGACAAGGCGATCCTGCAGGGAGAGACTGTGAGATGCAACATCCTTTGCTACCACTCGGGTCAGACGAAACGAGTGTGCCGTAGCACCTTGGCTGCGGAAGCAAGCCATTTAGCTGAGGCAGTGGAAGCTGGTGATTGGATCACTGTGCTTTTGGAGGAGGCCCTGACAGGCCAGTTGGATCTTCGAAACTGGTCCGAGTTGGTGGAAAGGCGTCAGAGAGTCTATGTGACGGATGCCCGTTCCGTTCTGGACTACCTCCAGAAGGATGCCACATCAACTTCAACCGACAAGCGGATGGCTATAGAGGGTGCGCTCTTACGAGAGACCTGCAGGAAGCCTGGTTCCCATGTCAAGTGGATCGATGGTTTACAGAACATAGCCAATGTCCTGACCAAGCATGGAGCTGAGAAGGACACCCTGCGTGCTTTTCTGATGGTATGATGAGTCTTCAGCAGACCGAGCAAAACAAACTGCTGAAGGAGAAACAGAGGGAAGCTCGTCAGAAGAGAGCTCAAGTGAAGAGGGACGACACAGCCCTGAAAGAGCAGAAGAAGCAGGAGAGGCGAAAAGCTGTTTTGGCCGAAGTTCGAGATGAAAGCGGTGACAGCTCAGAAGCTCCCGGCAAAGAAAAGTACAAGGAATGTGAAGATCTCCCTTGATTCAGTCATGTTGCCGAGGAGCTGCAGGAAATCTCCCTGACCGCCGGTCACGCCGCTGGTCCAAACACAGCCGGCCCGGAGNTTCAGTCATGTTGCCGAGGAGCTGCAGGAAATCTCCCTGACCGCCGGTCACGCCGCTGGTCCAAACACAGCCGGCCCGGAGATGCATGGCCATGTCATGGGACACGGCCCAGCAAGGGACTCCATGGTCCGCTAGATGCGGGAATCATAGCATAGCAACACAGATGGAAAGATGAACAGATGTGGAACACATGGATACGGACAACAAGCAGATTGCATGTGGATAGAACATATACCTTTGTTCGTGGCGAGTAAAACAGTTTGCAGCTGCCAGTGCGTGCTTCGCACTGAGGCAAAATAAAGATTTTGATGAGTCTACAGCAGGTTCCCATGGATAATGGGGCGTTTTGTGTCTTGCACTTGCGCGTAAAAGGTACTTGTGTCTAAAGGTGTAGTCTTGGCTCAAGCCGCCTCCCAGGGGGTTAGACTGGGTCGGCAAAGAGCTTGAGAGTAGCCGGTCGGTGTGTTCGGAGTGTTGGCCATCTGCCCTTCGGTTGGTAGGTTGCTCAGGTCGGTCGGTGTGATGGAGTGGCCCGAGGCGGTTATGAGAATGCCGCCAGGTCACGGAGTAGTGTCTGGATATGCACGCCTTCTTAGGCTGCTGTCGGGACTCAATTCCGGACATGGGTTCTCCTTCTTGGCTGCGCATGTCAACGCTTCCATTAATGGAACCCGGGTTAGTGAGCTTGCCGCTGATCCGCTGGTGCAGCTGTTCATGCAAAGGCTCCAAGACGCTGGACAGGTTGACCGCGATCTGTTGAGGTATCTGGTGCTGACGGGTGGCCCTGCTGACGCTAGGAGGGACCGTTCTATTCTCAGTGCGCTTTGGAGGTCTGACCCTGTTCGAGATCCAATCCGCAGCATCACTGAGGTCATGTGTGCCGAACAAGCTGTTTCGGACATCTGGTTGGAAGGTCTTGAAATTCCAGCACTTCCTACAGGTGAGGTGTCATATGATGGTATGCTGGAACTTACCAGTGATCCACTGTGTGACCTCTTGTTGGGTCCAGGTGTGCTTCGGCCTCGTGCCAGGGTCGGTCGGTGGGAGCAGCAGGATACTCCCTTGAATGCTTCTGGAGTGCCCTTGTGGTGTGTGGACTTGCTCCCACCTCGTGGTGAGGTGATGAAATGTCCCACAGATGTCACTTGGACACCTTTGGCAGTCATGTACGGGGAGCTGCAAGAGGCTCCTACTTTTGTCAGTCCGGTCGCACATATGGCTAAGGTGAGGCAAGCAGTTCAGGAGTCGGTGCTCAGATTCCTGCCCTCAGGATGCGCCGCCTGGGAGTTGGATGGACTGGTATACTCTATGCCAGCAACCCCAGAAGTTTTTATTCCTTCCGCCAGCATGTTGGCCAACTGCGTTGTCCGTACCGAGGTGCCAGTGATTTCTGGGCAGGTGGCCACACTCCGGACTAGGAAGTCTTTGGTAGCGTGGCCCAATGTGGTCGATAGCTCATTGCCATGGCAAGTCTTGTGCTCTCTGGCTCAAGATGAAAGCATCGACGTCGAGTTCCTCAACCAGAAAAATTGAGGCCGAAGGTCAGACTGGTGAAGCTCAAGCCCATGATGGGACATCCAAGAAGAAGAAGAAAAAGCGCGAAGCTCAGACTGATGTCGCCGAAGTGCCGGTTGAAAAGAAGCAGAAAGTTGAAGAAGGTCAATCGAAGCGAAGCTCTGGTTCGATTGGTGGTGTTGGTGTTCTGCAAGGATCCGCAACGGCAAGTGGTTCAGCTGGTTTGGGCGCTCATGAAGGAGAGGTCTCACAACGAACCCATCGGTACGGTCACATCTACCTCTCGCCCAAGTCCAAACCAGGTCCAACGGACACATCTGCTCGACCTATGTCACCGTCGGTTTCTCCATTGCCACGGCAAACAGCAGACATCGCCAAGAGGACGGCCGATGAGAAGTACAAGGCGGTTGGTTTTTGCCAAAAGGGAATTCTGCCCGATCTGTGGGGCCTCCAGACCTACCTCTTCATCAAGAATCACGGGTACATCCAGTACTGAGCGCATGAGAGATGCCCGTAGGTACCCATCTGCGGATGCGAATGTTTCACCACGACGAGAGCACGGTGACCGCCGCGCATACATGGATGCTGCTTTTGGGTTCCCCCAGTTGAGTCCCCTTGACATTTGTGGTACGGTCGGTTCTTCAGCACCCGGGCTTTCACTGCAGGCCGAAAGCACCAAGCTGCCAGAAGGCAGGTCGGAGGTCGGTGATGATCATTTTGCCTTGGGCGGCATTTCAGGTGAACGAATTGGGGGTTCCAGGAACACTTTTCCTAAGGTTGGATTAGGTGGTGATGCCTCGGTTTTTCCATTCCATGAATTTGCCAGTGATGAGGTAGGTGACTTCGATTCGGCTGGTGATATGAGTGTTGATACCAAAGGTGTTCATCTTGCCACAGGGTACAACGGCAGTCAAATCAACCCGGTTGTGAATTGTTTGAGTGTGTTTCCCCGGGTAGGAAACCCCATCCCAATCGAGGTCGGTGGCCCCCCCTGTGACGCTCTGGACAGGTGTACACAGCATGATGAGGTACGTGTGGAGCCACATGGACACGATCTTCGATGGTTGAGGACAATTGGAATCTTGCTCCTGGTACCGATGAAAATGTTGTCCAGGCACCTGGGGGTCAATCCTCTGAGGTCCTGTGTTTTGGTAGGTCGCTAGGTGACAGTTTTCCTGTTTTGAGAGATGATTTCGAAGATCTTGAAGATGGTATTTGGAAACCCGTCACGGACACTTGGTCCTTCTCACCTTCCCCGGTGTTTCTCAGTCCTGTTGAGGGACTTTCGGGATCCATGTCTGACAGTATTCATGATTCTCCTTTTGGTCTTTCTGATCCCATCTCTACATTTCAGTCGTGTGGAGACCCTTGGTTGGCCTATTTGTATTCTCGGGAAACCAATGAGGACGAGAACAGACCATTTGATGGTATTTCGCCAACGGTTCCATTTGATGTACAGGAACAAGTCTATGTGCCGCTGTCTTTGGAACAGTGCGTGTTCTTGATCCAGGCATGCCCGCCGATTGAGGAAGAAACGTTGATGTACGCTGCACACCCAGGTTTCCAGGTTTGTCTCATCAGAATAGGTACCTCGCTGGCCATAGATGGTGAGCGGCTCACGGAAACGCAGCAAGGTCCAGCAGTCATTGCTGACCAAGGGTCTTGGCCCGACCAGTGTGTGGTATGTTTGAAAGGATTTCATGAGTGTGGTGGATGCGCGATACCCACTGTTTTGGATGTCATTGCACCTTCGGAGTCTTTGCCCGAGTCCTTGAAACTTGCCTCGGCTGTGTACGATCAATGGAAGCTATCGCCACTTCAGGGCTTGATGAAGGTACAGTCTTTCTCGGTTGACGTTGTTGGTGTGGCACTCTGGAAAGCCTCGACGATTGAGGGACAATCGATCTTTTTGCTTTTTGATCCAACTTGGATGAAGTGGTTTACACCACAGGTCGGTCTTCGGTTTTCGGTACTGCATGCACATCTCTGTGGCGTGTACGAAGGAACTCCGGTCTTTTATGTTGGTGAGGAAAGACATTCCTTCCTTGCACGGGTGTGGATTGATGAGGACCTGAGGTGTCTGGAACTCTTCGCGGGCATTGGAGGTTGGAGTGCGGCTCTTCCTTTCCTTGACGATCACTGTGGGTGTGTTTCGATTGAAAATGACCCGGAGAGGGCTCTACAACTGGCCAAACTGCGGAATTGTCCTATTGTTCCTATTGACTTCGTGCTCCCTGATGACCTGTTGCAGGACTTGGTCGTTCTGTGTGATGTCAGGGACTGGAGATGGCTCAAGTTGACCTTGGCATGGCCCTTTCGTGTCTTGCTTCAGTCCCCACCGTGCATTTCCTTTTCAGGTGGAGGGAAAGAAACGGGAATCCACGACGAGGCGGGTGAGCTCATGTTGCATGGAATGGGTATTGCTGCGGTTGTTGATGCACAGGTGTCATGTGGGGAAAATGTTCGAGGGCTCCTCGGACATCCGCACTGGCCCTTGATTGTCCGTTTTGCTCAATTTCTTGGTTTGCGGAACTTGCAGGTGAAACTTTTGGAGCTCTCTCAGATTGTTCCGATGAAAAGGCCGAGGGTCTTTTTCTGTTTTTTCCGCGAACGATGCAATTTCCCCATCAATGAGGCCCAGCCCTTGGTCCTGCCGAACGCACTGTGGCAGCTCACAGACCATTTTGTTGTGGGGCTCACGGAGGAACAACGAAGTGTTTTGGCTATGTGGGAACTCTTGCCACCTGCTTTGCGGAAGGTCTGTCACCGTGCGCCTGAACGAGTCTTGGAAGCGCGAACCTATAAAACCTTCCCTTTGCCAGTGTTGATTGCTTCTTATATGCATCAGTTTTTGCTTCCCAGAGCCATGCTGGAGACCAAGGGACTGTTCACATGGTTGGTGTGTTTTGGACAGAAGCTCCGGTATCTTCACCCATGTGAGGCGGCGCGTCTTTTTGGTTTTGGCCCGGATTTTCGTTTCAGCGTTGATCTTGATGCCGACATGACGGCCCTTGGGAACTCTGTGTCCCCTGTTCAGGTGCTGCAGATTCTGAGACCCATCTTTGAGCAACTTGGCATGTTGAAAGTGATGAAAGAAATGCCTCTCCGAGAGGTGGTTGCGATGATGGTTTGTGGATGGAAGTTCCTTGGAGAACTGGCTCTGAAACAATTTGGTTCCTCCCTGCATTTCGCTCGAAAAGAGTTTGGCTTGACCGTGCAGGATGGTCCGATTCTGGTCAGGCACCCTGGGTCGGTTTGGTGGATCTCCGCACGTGGCTTGTTTGAATTAGGTGTAGATGTTTGTGATCGACTTACAAAGGTCCTGGCTCTTGGTACCAAGGTCACAAATTTCTGGTGTCGACTTCTGGACGATGTGGTTGAAGTGCACGTTGAGTTTGAACCAACCATTCTTCAGGCTGCAAATTTCTCAGTTTGGGTTTCGCCATTGGTCAAATGGGAGGAGTGTTTGCAACTGCTTGATCTCACTCTCAGTGCCCGGTTCTTGCAGTCAACTCGTCCGGATGTGCCTGTTTGGATGATTCCCAAGCATAAGTTGCACTTCGCGGTATGGTTCTGGGAAGAGGATGAGGTCATTCTGCTTGCGCGGGGTCTCCGGAAGGTCGTTCGGTGGGTGCCAGAACAGAACATTGCCTTCTTCTTGAGGCAAGCTTTCCCCTTCCCGGTCGCAGTTAAGTATGCGGCGGTTCGTGAAGTTTCGACTGGGGCTTGGCAAAGTGGTGGTGATGAGATTTTGCCAGGATGTTACCAGGTTGACTTTCAAACGAGTGAAGTCTGCATTTGGCCCATTGGGAAAATTCAGGTCCACCCACTGGACACGGTCGGTCAGGTGCAACATTATCTCAGTGAACGCCTCTATCGGGGGAAGAATGTCCCCATGATCACTGTTGGGGGTAGGTCGGTTGCTTCCGAAATTTTGATCCTGGCGGCAAATTGCATCGGTGTGCTTCGGATCCGTGTCTTTCCACTCCGCGGGGGTGCGATGTCCCTTGCGGCTACAGAAGAACAGCTGCGCGATCTTTTGAGGCAACACGGGGTCGGTGATAAGGATATTTCTTCTCGAGTTTCGATGGTGGTGGAGAAGTTGTCTTACGAACTCTGCAAGAAGTGTCTGGAGTCCAAGACGCCTTGGGCAGCTCTCAAGGCTGAAGCCACTAAGCACAATGTCAGGCTTGTCACGGTGCTTGAAAGGGAAAGCAAGTCTTCCGCATTTTCGTCAGGGACTTCTGCAAAGGTCGAGGACCCCTTGATGATCAATGATCCCTGGAAGCCAAAGAACCTAGGTCGGTGAGTCTGAAAGTTGATGAGTCCTTTTTCCATGTGCAGGGGAACATCATTCCGGTTATCACAGTTGACGACCTTATGAAAGGTGCTTCTGGTTTGGTGATTGAACAATTGCATCTCATTGCGGACCGCCTTGCAGTGATTTCACAGCGAAGTCGAACCACTGGTCCAGCAGCACTTGTTGTCTGTGGTTGCTCCATTCGGGATCTCCCCTCGGATGTTGCCGTGGCGAAATGCACAGATCTTGTGATACAATGCCACTAAGACTGAAATTGTGGTTCAAGATCACGTCGCCACCAAGGTTGTCATGGTTCACGTGTACAAAGATGAATCCCAACATTGGGAAGAGCTGCAAAAAGGGTTGGCGTTCTTTCTTCGGAAACTCGGTTTCCAGGAAACCAGGACTGTGCAGCAGGTTTGGGGACTCGGTTTCTATGCAGGCTCCAGAAAGGTCAAACCGTCGGATGCAGCCTATGCGCACGGTTTCCTGCGCATCATCGAAGCCTTCTTGGAGCCCCTGTTGCAATTTTCTGGTACTGACGGGATGTACATTGTACCGCGCACTTCCGCTCGTACCGTCGATCCTATTTACAAGATCATCACCTTCCCGGGATTTGGTCTGGAAGATGCACGGAGACAAAGAGACCTCCTGGATGACGTTCTTGGATTGGTTCGTACTGCCAAAGGATATGGGGTGAGGGTGCATGAGTCGAAGTACTCTGCCACAAAGAAGGTGTTGTTCCCGGATTTGGATGTCTCGGATGAGAGTGATTCTGGTGGTCCAAGACGTTTCCGCCTTTTGGCAGTACCTTCTGAGAAGGCGCTTCTGAAGAAGGTCGGTTGGAGAGCCAAGGTCTTGAGGGGACAAGGTATTGGGACTTGGATGGTATCGGCGTCGGAATCGCCCCCGGTGAGGTCCATTTGCGTCAATGACGCCACTATTGTCATTCTTGAGGATCAGGTACATGTCCAACGTACAATCTTGGCATCTACCAGTCGAAGTGTAATCAATCGTACCTCGCTTCAGGTCGCACCGCTTGAAGGAACCAGTGCACGGAATACACCGCTCTTGCCGGAGGTCAAGTCCAAGTTTGAACAACTGGAGGCCAAAGCCAATGCCAGGGTAGATCACCTGGAACAACAGGTTTCAGCCTTGACGGTGCAGATCAAGGAACACGCTGGACAGACCCAGAATGCCCTGCACTCTTTGGAGGGCAAGGTTGAGCATGTCGCCAAGATGGAGGACCGGTTTGAACAACTGCTCAAACGTTTTGGCCAACAAACTGAACAGAGAGTTCAGAGGTTGGAAGAGCAACAGCAGGCCACTTTGAACGAGATCAAGATCGCAATTGAGCAGTCACCAAAGGTGCGAAAGGTAGAGTCCCAGCCGGCACACCCCTGAGGCTTCGGGTAGGTACGACTAATCCCACGCAGCTCCTCGGTAAAGCTGAGATCATGGCGGGTTGGGATTGTGACGTTGTCCTTTGCTCGGAAACGAGCCATACGACAAGGGCTATGCGTGCAATCTCTGCAGAATTTCGGTCGGTTGGTTTTTCCGTGGGGCTGTGTCGTCCTGTCCCGGATAAGTTCGAAGTGGGTAATGTTTTAGGTTCCTATAGAGGTCTCTCGCGCGGGTGCGGGATGGTCTCTCGTTTTTCTTTGTACAGTTTTGAATCTCCTGTCCTGGATAGTCGCCTCTGGCACTCCCAGCGGATTCATTTTGGGGTTGTGCAAGTGGGCACACTTGCCATTTCTATGGTCACTGTCTATCTGTGGCCCAATGCGCCTTTGACTTCTCGCAGGTACCGTGAGAACTGTGAGATAATTAATGCAGCTGCACAATTAGTGAGGTCGGTATCTGGTCCCACCATTTTGGCTGGTGATTTCAATACCTCATTGACGGCCTTTGACGACATGAAGGCTCTCTTGATGGAAGGGTGGGTCGACGCGGCCCTTGTTGACGCGGAAAGGCGTGGTACAACGCGTCAGCCTACGTGCCAGCGGGCGACTCGCCACACCTTCTGTGTGATCAAGCTCTTGTTGGTGCCTTTGCTGCGGGACTCACAGGTCTGTTTTCATGAGGATGTGGCGACACACGCTGTGTTGGTCACCGAGTTCGATCTCCCGCAGAACAATTTTCGGGTTTACAAGTGGATTCTGCCTAAGGCATTAGATGGTGTGGCAATCGACTCTGCCAAACTGCAAACAAAGGCTGAACAAGTGGGTCATGATCGGTGGAAGGTTGCGGTTGACGATGCCATGGCAGTAGGTAAGGTGGATGAGGCTTTCGCAAATTGGTCAGAACTTGCAGAAACGGTTTTGCTCTCGTCGGTCGTGGAAGATGGCTTGGATGTTTCCAAGCCCGCTTGGTCGGGTAGAGGTAAAATGAAGGAACCAGTGCTGCGAGTCTGGGCTCCCCCTCGTTTCCATACAGGTCGTCCAGGAGATTTTCGGCTGGAGACCCCCTCTGTTGCACTGCAGGCTAGAAGGTGGCAGAAACTGGTGCGACAGATCGAGTCTCTTTTGAGGAAGTTGCGTGCTGGCAGTCGAAATGGTCACCCTCTACGGTTTGAAGAGGAGATTCAGTGTATTTGGTTGGCCATTGTGGGTTCGCCAGTTCGGCCACGGTTTCCCCGTTGGGCATTTGATGTCCTGGGATTTGCGCTGAATCACATGCCTGGACCGGAGATCCTTGAAGCTTTATACACAGCTGCGGCTGGACATGCGCAAGAGATTTCCCGGCAATGTTGGAAGGCCAAGAGAGAAACCTTTGTCAGCCAGGTTCAAGAATCGTGGAACAAAGGAGGAGGTAGTTTTCCCTTTCGTATGTTACGTGAACAGGCCCACCCGCCGGTCATGGAAATGCGGGTCCGTACACCGGTGCGGCTAGCCCCACAGAGGTGGTTGCCCGATGGTAAACAATGGATACAGGTGCAGAATGCATCCGACTTCAAGGTTGGAGACCATCTTGACGGTTCCGTAAAGTGTATTGTTGTGGAGGTGCAGGGTGCTTCCACCCAGCTTGATTCCAGAATCTCGCGAAAGGAAGCCGCTGACTTGGAAAGGACTGAAATTTCCTTGGATCCGGAGGTTTGGTCGCGCTCCTTTTTCCAGGGATGGAGTGCCTACTGGCAAAGGGAATGTGAGGGATGGGAGGACTTGCCTTGGAGGCAGCTCTTGCTTTCAATTCCCCCAGTTGATGCACAGCCCTTGGAGGCCATTGGATTCCAGGAATGGAAAGCCGCTCTCAGTAAGGCCAAGGCAGCCTCTATGCGAGGCACGTGCGGTTGGTCGGTAACCGAATTGAAGAGATTGCCTGAGTGTGTTATTCAGCCACTCCTTCGGCTTTTCAATCAGGTTGAGCAAGGTGTGCCGTGGCCCAAGCAATTGCAGCAGTGGTTGGTTGTATTACTGCGGAAGGAGGATGGGATTCCAGAATGGAACTCTGTGCGACCAATCTCGGTTGCTTCGGTTGTTTACAGGGTGTGGTCTCGTATTCGTACGAAACAGCTCTTGGCTTTTTGTCAGCTTTCGTCCCTTCCGACGGTTGGTCCCAGATTGTCTACACGGTCTTTGTGGGGATATGTTGCTGACTTTGTTGCTGAGGAGATGCACGCGGGTAAGGCTCCTTCAGGATTGGTCCTGGACATTGTCAAGGCCTTCAATGTGTTGTGTCGGCCCATGGTTGCTGATGTCATGAAGCATTGCGGTATTGATGGGGTCCTTGTGGACGCATGGCTGCGTGCCTTGGGGGGTATGGAAAGGTATGTCCTGTTTGTGGGTACTGTTTTTCGTGCAAATCCTTCGTTGCGGGTGTCTTCAACAGGGGTGCCAGAGGGAGATCCGATGTCGGTGGTCGCTATGTATTGTATGTGCCGTTTCTTTGCGCTTTGGATCCAGGCCAAGGCCAATGTGATGCCCTTGACATATGCTGACAATTGGCAGGTCTTGGCGAGCCATACCCGGCCGGTTCTCGAGGCTCTGCCTCATGTTGCGGACTTTTTGACTTGTTGCGCCTTGCCTATCTCACCCCTGGCTGTGGAGTGCTTCCGGGGAAGGACGAAAACGTCTGAAAGCGGCCACCCTTGGGAATGACCAGATCCCGGTCAAATTGCAGTCCGTTGATCTGGGGGCTGACCTGCCGTATTGTCGACGACGGGCCGCAAGCAAAAGAAACCAACGTGTTTCGTTGGGACATAAGCGCTTGTTGCGGGCGAAAGGTGTTCCATGTTCTCGGTGGCATAAGGTGCGACTTGTCCTATCAGGTGTCTGGCCACAGTGCCTACATGGTGCAGAAACTTGTCAGGTCCCCCTATCGGTGCTTAAGCGTTTGCGTACTCAAGCGGGGCGAGCAGTCTCCCTCGCCAAGCCGGGTGTTAGTCCATGGCTTGCTTGTTCGGTTGGTGCGCACCAGACTGTTGACCCAGCCTATTGTCTTCTCTTGCAACGGATCCGACTTTTCAGGCTCATGCGGCGTGACTTCCCACAGGGACGGGATAGAATGAGACGTGGGTTGATTTCTTTGCGGGGAGGAACCGGAGGAGTTTCTTACCTCTTGGCCAAGCAGTTGCGCAGCTTTGGTTGGTTAACGGTCGGTTTGGAAACACAGGACGATCATGGTAGGGTGTTTCATTTGGTTGAGACGCCATTGAACCCGCTGCCCGGAGAGTTCTCGAGTCTTCTTGGTTGGATCAGGTTGCAACCAACTTGCGTCATCGCAAGGCCTGTGAAACGGTAGTGCACATTGATCCGGAGCTTTCGCGCACATGGATCAAATTCCCCTTGGCGGAGCAAAGTTTGCTGCTTACACAGGTGACGGGTGTAACTTATACCAGGGACTGCTTGTCACATGCGGTCGGTTTGGACGTCTCCCGCGCATGTCCTTTGTGCGGAAGTGATGATTCTAGGTTGCATCGAGTTAAGTTCTGTGAGGCAGTGCAGCACCTGAGGAAACCGTTCCTTGCTTTCTTGAATGGTCGAATCTTGCCGGATCACACTTGGGCGTTTGGTTTGTGGGATGAGCCCTCTGAGTTGAGGTCTTGGCAGGCCTCCCTGTGCGCGGTTGAATGGCCCCCTGACTTTGTGTCCATTGGCGAGGACCGCATGTTTGTCTTTTCGGATGGAAGTTGCCTCTCTCCTCGGAACCCCAGGCTGAGTCTTGCTGGTGGTGCTGTTATTCTCGCGCACCGCACCGGGGGTTATGAGTTGGTGTGGTCAGGGATCGTTCCTGGTTTGGAGCAGTCCTGCTATCGGGCGGAGTTGTTGGCCATCACGGTCGCTTTGGCTTCCTTTCCCCGGGTCACGGTTTTTTGTGACAACCAGGAGGTCGTTAAGGTTGCTGCTCGGCTACTCAAGCTACCACCTGGGCAGAGGGAAGGTGCATTGCCCTCTGAGCATCGGGATTTGTGGCACTTTTTCTGCATTCGTACTGCGGAGCGAACTTGGGGACCTTCGTGGTGCGGTGGGTCTAGGCGCACCAGAACCCGGCCACATTGCAGGGGGAGGAGCGCATTTTGGCGGTGTTCAATGGTTATGCGGACGTCGAAGCAAAAAAAAGGTCGTCGTTTCTGCGGCCCGGCTTGAGGGTTATCGCGGCCTCTTTGCGGAAGTTCAGGCAGGTAAGGAATTGGCCACGAAGTTAGCCGATTTGCAAGTTGCCATCGCTCAGGCCTTTGTGGAAGTTGATCAGGCCCCTGTGTTGCCTCTGGAGCCGGCTGGGTTCGCTGTGTGCGGGCGGGGTGCAGTCGGTTTTGAGTACTTGGACGCTGGTTCCCAAGTGCATGCTGGTTTTGGTGAATCCTTGGTGCGTTGGCTTGGGGCACTTCGTCGTTTTGACACGTGCGCTGCTGGTTGGACCTACACTTCAGCCGTTGAGCTATTGTGGCAATTCATCTTCGACACGGGCCAGCTGCCACCCTTTTGGTTTGAAGGTCAATGGCACACGTTGAGTGATTCCGTCTTGAACTCTTTCGTTGTGCCCAGAATGTCAAAGCTTTTTCGTGCTTGGGTCCGTGCCCTTCGTGGTGTCGCCGGACTTGTTCTGGTTGGCGGGGTCGACTCCGTCCCCTTCGCTGGGACTGGGTTGGCCGGATGGTCGGTGGAGGGTAGGTTCCCCCTGGACCCTGCCGTTGTTGAGGACCTCTCTTCCTTTTCTCGAAGAAAGTGCGGCGTGCGGTCACTAAGGCTCCCGTCCTTTTGGTAGATCGTGTACAGTAGTGGATTAGCAGCTCACACAAGCTGGTCGGCTGCTTTTCCGGCACACAGACTCTGGTGCGATGTGTGAGAGGTGTGTCTAAAGGTGTTTGCGTGTGAAAGGGTCTGTGTGGGAAAGGGTTTGTGTGTAAAAGGGTCTGTGTCTAAAGGTGCCTGTGTGTAAAAGCGTCTGTGTGTAAAGGTGTTTGTGAGTGTAAGAGGGTTTGCGTGTAAAAGCGCTTCTGTGTGTGAGGGTCTGTGTGTAAAAGTGTCTTTGTGTAAAAGCATCTGTGTGTAAAAAGGGTCTGTGTGTACAAGCGTCTGTGTGTAAAAGCGTCTGTGTAAAGGCCTCTGTGTGTAAAAGTGTTTGTCTGTAAAAGGGTCTCTGTGTAAAAGTGCCTGTGTGTAAAGGCGTCTGTGTGTAAATGCGTCTGCGTGCAAGAGGGTCTATGCGTAAAATGTTCTTTGTGTAAAAGGAGTTTCTGTCTAAAAGGGTCTGTGTGTAAAAGTGTTTGTGTAAAAGAGTCTGTGCGTAAAAGCGTCTGTGTGTAAAAGCCTCTGTGTGTAAAAGTGTCTGTGTGTAAATGCTTCTGTGTGCAAGAGGGTCTGTGTGTAAAATTGTCTTTGTGTAAAAGTGTTTCTGTGTAAAAGGGTCTTTGTGTAAAAGTGTTTGTGTGTAAAAGCGCTTGTGTGTAAAAGTGTTTGCGTGTAAAAGGGTCCGTGCGTAAAAGCTTCTGTGTGTAAGAGGGTCTGTGTGTAAAAGTGTCATTGTGTAAAAGGTGTTTCTGTGTAAAAGGGTCTGTGTGTAAAAGTGTTTGTGTGTAAAAGCGCTTGTGTGTCAAAGGGTCTGTGTGTAAATGCTTCTGTGTGCAAAAGGGTCTGTGTGTAAAAGCTTCTGTGTGTAAAGGTGTTTTTGTGTAAAAGGGTCTGTGTGTAAAAGTGTTTGTGTAAAAGAGCTTGTGTGTAAAAGTGTCTGTGTGTAAAAGCGTCTGTGGGTAAAAGGGTCTGTGTGTAAAAGTGTCTGTGAGTAAGGTGCCTGTGTGTAAAAGCGTCTGTGTGTAAAAGGGTCTGTGTGTAAAAGTGTCTGTGAGTAAGGTGCGTGTGTGTAAAAGCGTCTGTGTGTAAAAGGAAGCATCTGTGTGTAAAAGGGTCTGTGTGTAAAAGGGTCTGTGTGTAAAAGCGTCTGCGCGTAAAAAGGTCTGTGTGTAAAAGCGTTTGTGTGTAAGCGCATCTGTGTGTAACAGGGTCTGTGTGTAAAAGTGTTTGTCTGTAAAAGGGTCTCTGTGTAAAGGTGCCTGTGTGTAAAAGCGTTTGTGTGTAAAAGCGTCTGTGTGTCAACGCATCTGTGTGAAAAAAGGTCTGTGTGTAAAAGCGTTTTTGTGTAAAAGCGTTCGTGTGTAAAAAGGGTCTGTGTGTAAAAGCGTCTGTGTGCAAAAGGGTCTGTGTGTGACAGTCTGTGGGTAAAAGTTGCCGTGCTTGTGTGTAAAGGCGTCTGTGTGTAGGAGGGTTTGTGTGAACGGGTTTTTGTCTCCGCAACAAAGGGTCTGTGTGTGCAAGAGGGTCTGTGTGTAACAGGGTCTGCGTGTAAAAGGGTCCTCGCAATGTCCCGCTTCATGGCTCAAGGCTTTGCTGTCTGGCTGCTGCTTCAAATGGTTCCGATGGAGGTGAAGGAGCCGCGAAGCTTACGGAGCTGTGAAGCTTAAGGAGCTGCAAAGCGGTGCGGTTTGGTATGGCCGTCAATGGTTGGAGGACGGGTTGCAGTTGTTGAACGAGGACGAGGCGCGGTCGCTTGCAGCTATGTTAGTGGTAACGTTCGCGAGAGGTTTTGCTGGAGACGATAAGTAGGCTGTTGCTTTCTCTGTGTCAGGTTTGAACCCAATAGGTTCTTTCTAAGTCGTGTGGCTTGTTTGGTATCGGGTCGAATAAGTTTGACTGGCGGTACGGCGTAATCTAGCTGATCCGGTATGGCGGTCAATGGTTGGAGGAGGGGCTGAAGTTGTTGAAGGAGGACGAGGAGCGGTTGCTTGCACGTTTGGGGCCCTAGGTTTCCGCAGATTGTCTTGGCTATCATTGATCCACATGTCAAAAATCATTGTTTCGCCATAGCGAAATGCGGATTTTGCACGTTCTTCTTGTTCATTCTTGTATTACAATTTTACGGACCTAAATTTTTAAGCCCGCGCAAGTTGCATGTCATGACATGTTATCCATATCACATGTCAAGTCTCATTTTTATGTTTTCCCACACGAATTACCAATGTTCATGAAGTTCTTTTATTTTTTCTGTCCGGAATTGTCATATTTTACTGCGGCTGCTGGGTCAATGTCAAGAGGTGCCTTTTTTTACTGATATCTGCAGTGAATTCTAATGTTAGCATGGAACGGGACATGTTGATAGTCAGCCCTTTTTTGGGCGTTTTTGTTTGAACTTCATAGCCCTGCTGCAACATGTTCTTTTTCACAGTTTCCACGGGGCTTCATCCCAGACNACTTCATAGCCCTGCTGCAACATGTTCTTTTTCACAGTTTCCACGGGGCTTCATCCCAGACCTTGCTGGCGGGTTGCAAGCTTGACATGGACAGTTCCCGGAACTTTTTCAAGGCTGTCAAGACAGTGTGCAAACCTGGTTTTTTATTGATATGGTGCACTACTCGTAAGTTCCTATGTTCAATGGAATCACCTGTGAACGAAATCAAACCATGTCTGCGCAGCTGTCTCTTCGTCACCGATGCAAGCGCTTCAGCGCTTCTGCGTCACATGCCCCACCCCCCCAACCCATCAACGTAGCATCAACGTAACATGAACATGGCGTTAACATGCCCCACCCCACCCCAACCCATCAACGTAGCATCAACGAAACATGAACATGACGTTAACATGCCCCACCCCACCCCTTGCGGAAACCTGGGGCCTCGAGGGTATATATATATATATATACATTGTGGCCACCAATTAAAACCATGGCAGCTTCCAAAGCACGAGGTGTGTCTGGGCGGAAAATACCAAGTCGAACAAAGTCTGCATACATATACAGAGGCTCATACTGCCAACGGTGTGACATCAACCACTTCTGTGGTGGATCTCAACTTCGACACCTTCAGCCAACCTCCCGAAGCTCATGTACTTGAAGACACAGCATCTGTGTCATCTTTGGGAAAACAGTGTATGGAGCAAGGCTACACCTTTGTTTGGCCAAGCCCGCATCATCCCCACATGATCAAATGGGGAGACTTGGGCTCCAAGGACTGTCGTCCACCGACAAAGCTGAGATGGTGATAAAAACGTGTGAAACAACTAGAGTCAACGGCTGGCAATGCAGATGACTACAACCAACTATAATGGGGTTTATATATATATATATACATAATTACATATATATATATATATATTTATATACATATGTATCCAATATAGATCATTATAGTCCCATTATACCTCCACTCTACGCTCATGACGGTTTCTTCCCCCTTGGAAAAGCCAGGCCCCCGGGCACACCACGACGACACGTCGTGATCAGGTGGACGAAGCTCCAGCAGATGTGGAGGACGTGGACGTGGAAGTCGGAGAGGAGGCGGAAACGCAGCAGCTGGGGGAAGAACCTCCCCCAAGTTCTGGGATAATTTTGATGGTTTACCCTCTGGTAATGAAACGTGGCAATGGAAAATCCGCTATAAATGGAGGTTTTAATGGGAACATTATCTCTAAATGGTGGATTTTCCGTTGCCACGTTTGATTACCGGATGGTAATTACATATCAAAAGCTTCTGAAATACTTTTGGGATAATTGCATATAGTTACCATGATCATGGGATACTTCTGGGACGGTTATGGAATCATTATTGGAGCATCAATTACATAGTAAAACCATCTCCAGTTTCGGTCGGTGGTTTGGATGGGAGCATGGTGACTTCACCTCGGGATATGACATTGTCATTTTGCGGAATTTACTCCCATCCCATCATATCAAGTAACCCAAATTAGTAGGACCCAAAATGAAATATCACATGTTGCATAGCACATGTTCATTGTTAAAACCCCGAAAAATCCTCTATCTTTCATACTTTCTTGATGTTTACCCTCCTTTAAACTTTAAACTAACATGATGTGGAAAAAACCCTTCACAAAGGTAGATCCTAGTTTTTCCACCTCTAGCTCCTGAAAATCACCGTTTTTTAGAGGTAAACCATGGTAAAACCATCATAAATATTAACTCATATGAACTCAATGGGCCATCTATACCATAGCTATATTATCGTCTCCCCCGTTTAGCCTATCCATCCATGGCATGGGAAGTTTTAGGCCGAGGAAGTTCTGGCCCCAGCCCACCTGTGCGCCTTGATCGGCGGAGCCCGGGAGCCCGTGTTAGGAGGAAGATGTGGATGGGTTATCCCATGAAAATTGAGGATTTCCCCAGGAAACAGATTGATTTGCCCTCTAAAATTGTTGATTTACCTGATAAACATCTGGATTTCCGCATGAACATGAGGATTTTTCCAACAAACATGTGGATGTTCAATGGATTTCCAAGTATTTGTGCTGCTGAAATCGTCACTAGACACAATGTTGGGTGGTTCGTTCACCAGATTCTCCAGAACTTTGGGATTACTGGCAGATTTATCAGCAAACATGGTGCTTTGAACAGATATCAGTGGTTGGTTGGCTGGGTGGCATCAAAAGAGAGATAAAGAGAGGCAATAAAAATGTGATTGTCCCAGCATTTTGATGGTCTTTTCGCTAGATCGATACATATCATGCATGCATCAGTTGCTTCCATCATAGCAACTGACAGTGGTCCCTAGGTGAATTTGATTCTTTGGCATGGGTCAAAACCACCAATTTTGTTTGCACCTGAGGGCGCAACATGGCAGCACTGTCGTTTACAAAGTGAGTATGGCTATCCAACAGGTGACCCACGGCTGACTGCTCTGACAACTGTTTCATGCGTGTTTTCGCATCTCAAAATTGCCATTTCTTTGGGTAATCATCCAATTTTTGGGAGACAAACGACTATCTGATCAATCAAGGAATTAATCTGGTTTAAACAAATCTGCTCAGCAAAAACAGTCAACCCAAACTGTTGAAATCAGTTGAACCATGTTAATCCGAATCTTTGGGCGGGATCTTCCCATGTTTGACAGCCAGAAAAGCCGGAGAGAGGTCCTACATTTGGGTTGGGTGGGCGTCCTGAAATCTCTGGTCTTCATAGCTTTGTTGGCCTTGGCGCTTCAAAGACGCTTGGCGCTCTTCGATTTCGGTGTGGCTTCAGATTTGTCCAAAATGGTAAGGTCCAAGGACAGAATTGGGAGTGTTTTTCAAAATGGTGATTTTGGAAACTGGGGCATTTCTTCCAGATTTTGGAGTCAAAATCGGGATCTCATAAAAATGGAGACTCCAAAATCATACAACATCATCCAAGATGGGTCTTGGTTTTAGGACACCAGCGATTTGGGGTTGTCTGGAAATTTGGGTTTGATTTTTTCAGGGTGGCTGTTGAAGTATCCAGATATGAATTAGAACTTGGCCGTTTAGGCCCAGTTGAAACACCATCTGAGTCATCTTCCACGGTTTGCTGTGGAACATCACCACGTGTTATGGCGAATCATCAAACGAAATGGCCCAGAGTTTCCACAGCTTTGTGAGTTTACCGGAGGGTACATACAGTGGTTGTTTCGTTTAGTTGAATTTGCGATAACATAATTAGTGAAATTTCCACTCGATGGATTTTCAATGTGATGATTTTATTGTTGTGAATTTGGGATGTGTGATAGACCACATCGTTTGACAAACCCAGCTGAAACCTTGCTTGTTAGTGGTTTATCCACATTTTTTCTGTGTGTGTGGAGCTTGCAAATGGCGTGAAAACATTTCGGAGGTTCGATTCATCACACGGATGAACATATATTTTCCAGCTGCTTGCAAACGGCTGTTGACCGGATGTGGATGACTCTTCCATTTTTCGTGTTTCAGTTGCAGTATTTCCTTGGGAGGTCAAAGGGCATGCGGCATGGTTGATCAGAGGTTAAAAAAGAACACCTGGCAAACTATCCACTCGCTAGAAGCGGTTCGGAGCGATCAGGGTATGACTCATATTGAGAGCCAAGGAACTACTTAGAGTTTTCCAACCATATGATAGTTCTGAGTATGTTGCGGGGACTCTGGTCTTTCAGATAGGTCTTTGCCGGGAAAGTCGGAAAGATCGGAGGTTCTGAATCCAGCACCTGCTTCACTTGGGGCTATCGCAGAGGGTGATCTATCCAAATCTCATCATTCTAACTTTGCTCTGTCCCTTTAACACCAACCTTCGGATAGCTGCCCGACTTGTGGTTGTTGCTCCGTTGCTCCATTGAAATGCATGAGCTTGGCATGCTTAATTGATCGGGACCTCAGTGCGACCTCACTAGGGGAATGATCCCAATATACCCTGATTTCAGGTTAACGAATTAGTGTCTTTTACTCAGATGCTTCAACATAGTGACATGGGTATCTAAAGGCAGGTATCCAGCAACCATCCGCGGGACCGTGTTGCTCTGAGGAGACGTGATTTCAGAGAATCCCTTCTGGTTGATCGCTGCACTGCTCTTGGGCATTGCATTTTGGCATTCCACACTGGCCAGAGGCAGGCTCTGCTTACAGATGGCAACGGAGTTCAGGGCCACTTAATGGCCACTTAAGTGGTAAGTTATACAAGCAAATTAGAAGCCGGGATCCTTGCAATCTTCACTTCAAATTGACCCACAGCCATATGATTATGAAGCAAGTCCAGGGGTCCCGGCTAGGTTAGAGCAGCTGTTTCGGGCACCGATGGATTGCAGAGAAAAAATCATAAAACGTGGGAAGATTCCGCAAATTTTCCATTGCCAACAACGATCAACAACGGTCGTTTTTGATGTTTTCTTCGTGCAGAAGTGGGAAGAACATCGACCAGTTCCGTTTTAGCAGCAATTTGAGTATGTTCCAATTTGATCTTCTACTTCTGAATTCTTAGCTATTGACCCAGCAATAAGAATGTGCTTTCGTCATGCCAAAATGTGATGGATATCCACGATCATCAGTCTCATGGAGTCCAACCTACCTGGGGGTGTTCAGACATGTGGTCGCCCTGGAACCTCTGCCGGACAAAGTCCTTTTAGTATAGTCCTTGTTGGTGGGGGCATGGCATTTTCGGATATTTTCGGGATGGGACAGGCAGCAATCGTTTTGTTTTCGTTGTGTTTTTCCATGTTTCTTCCAATAAAACTGGGATCGATCATCTGGTCCCTCTAAGATTCATTCCCTCCAGAACCCCCTGGTTTGGTATTGGATCTGTTCATTCTTGGTGGCCCGAAAAAAAGGGGTGGTATTTCAGATGATGGAGGGCCATGGGATTCCCAGCCAAATCGGGTGTTTTTCGATCAGGTCTGCAGATCTTGGCGAAATGCTGTGTAAGGCTGGGCAAGGGTCCAATCTATGTGGGATTCACCTCAACCATCCCCAAGTATCCCCAAGTCATCATCATTTTTGTGCGAAACATATCGAACCCATCCCCAGTCATGGTAGGTTTATGGCGGTTTCCAACATTATTATGGGACAAAAAAGCACAGTGTTTGGGTGAGCTTTCAGATTTTTTCAGGACAGAATGACCATGGCAGTGTATAGAGTTTCTCAGGTGATTCCGATAGGTTCTGCTTCACCAGCACATCCAGAATTTCAGCCCAATGTCACACCTCGGTCAGTAGAAAGTAATGTGGTAAACGTGATGCAATGTGGTAAGCCATGGTAAACCCAATCATAAATCATTTACATTGGGTTTAGTGTGTCTCGGAACTGAGGAAAAGTATCAATTTCAATCACAATGTATTAATACCACCCATTAATACATCAGACCGTGAATTTTATACATTAAGTCAGTCAATGTGGGTCGGTACACATGGTAAAACAAAAGTAGACCACTCATTTGGGAATGTATGGTTGGGGATGGATTAGTATTGTTTTGCATCGTTTTACCCATTTTTTACCGACATTGTATACAGTAATCACAATCAATTTTGGATGGTTTATACATGTTTATACCATACATTTGAACTGGTAATCTTGGAGATGTAGACCATATCTCCCTTGCAGCGCCAGGTGTGGACGAGGTGATTCCCAGACAGGTCGGGGTGGGTGAGGACTTCAATTTGGATTGCTGGGTTTTAAGGTTTTTTAAGCGTCATCCCCAACCTTGAATGGGTAGTCTAATCCTGTATATTCCCAACCTTGGACGGACAGTTTAATCCTTTTTTGATCGTTTTTTTGTTTTTTTCTGGCTATAAATAGAAAATAAACATAACAAGCAAAATATTATTATGTTTTTCTTGTGGACTATCAAAGATTGACCATCTCTATGCAAAGATGATCATTGATAATGTTGGTAAAGGAATGATGCACCATCCAAATTATTTACCATAAAGCCATAAATGGATGCTATAAACCATCAAACTATGGGCAGTTTATTGCTCCTTTACTAACATTATCCCAGTTGCATCCGTTGCTTTGAACTTACGAACTTGGGCTCCAAGTTGTACGCTAGTTGCAGCTGCATTCTGTTGGGAAGCTGCAGGTGATCTTTCAGGGGCTTCACAGCAAGTCCTTCATGGATTTCTGAATGATGTCCAATCTTGGGCTGACAAGAATGCGACTGGGCAAAGTTTCATTTCCGATGGCTTTTTGGGCGGAAATCTGCACATCCGGCTGACTATATCCTGAGGGAGTATATTTTGCAGAGGGGGAATGATGGGGAACTTCTTTTTCAGGCGTTTCTTCCTCAGAAACGAAAGTTTGAAACCGTGGCGAACATCTACGTGGACATCATGTTTGGAGTTGTCATTGCGATTCATTTCTCACACCATTCAGTAGACATGTAATGATATTATAGATAAAGGTCCCCCCATATGGGGGTTTCCTAAAATGGAGGTACCCAAAAATAGATGGTTTATAATGGAACATCCTATTAAAATGGATGATTTGGGGGTATCCCTATTTTAGGAAACCTCCATATAGATCCACATATATCTACATAATATCCATGCCATATGGCCTGCCTAGAACTTCCCAATAGGATGATCATCACGCCCAAGACGAGGCTGGAATGTCGGTGAGTTGCTGCTCCCAACGCTACGACCTGGTCGTTTTCGTTCTTCTGCTGCAGATTGTCTCTTGGCAAAATGGATTTGAAGTGATTTTGATGGGTACAACCAGGGTA
This sequence comes from Symbiodinium sp. clade C Y103, assembly GCA_003297045.1. Lineage (NCBI taxonomy): Eukaryota > Dinophyceae > Suessiales > Symbiodiniaceae > Cladocopium > Cladocopium sp. clade C. The sequence goes on along the minus strand of BGPT01001949.1, from coordinate 90,595 downwards.
GTAACCTATAAGTTGGGATATGACCCCTGTAATTATGATTAATTATATAAATACATTTATAACGTCTTGCAACTGGAAATTCAAGTGGGATGATTCCTCTCAGAAGATGAGTAAAATTGGTTTCACTACACAGCCAACTCATGATTTACTTCACCATATAGAAGCCCTCAGGATTCAACAAACAACGTCCGCTAGATTTTGAAATAGGAATGAGCGATGATCATTGCCATCCAGGGCAGTTCCTCTATGTTCCTCTGACCTTGCGCCAGATTCTGCGGGAATTTGCTTCCAAACACCCAGCCTGTATCAATCTGTATTTTTTTGTGAAAAAAATATGGTTGTATCGATGTATGTTCTTATTATAAATGAGGATGGCGATAAACTGGCCAGAGGTGGTAGATTCCCCGACAGATCGAAACCTTTTTGACACATTGGAAATGCCCCGTGGTAACACATATAGCTACGGAAAATGGATGAATATTGATTTGTTTTTTAGATGTTTTACCTGTGAAACATGCCAACCAGACATGCGTAGTCACGGTCTCTTGGTTGAGTTTAGTTGCTTGGAGAATAGTTCGCTTTGTCGAGTGGCGGAGCATCTTGGAGTCGCGTATCTTGGTGTCCGTTCTGCACCTTGAGGCCTCACTGCCATGAAGTGGTCCCCATGGCAGTCGCTATCCATATGGGGAACAAGATTTGAACAGGCGAGGGATGCTCGCGAGAGATTCTCGATGTTTGCTCGCGAGCCATAGGCCTCCATCAGCACATTCGGCTACTGTGCCTGCTACTGTGCCTGCAGCTGTGGACATGTGAAATTTCTGCAGACCGCACAATTGCTACGGTACTCTAGAGGTGGTTCCATCACTTGCGAGTGGCCTAAGGATTGTACAGCTTGGAGTGAGGGCCATTGTTGAACAAATGTTGGAGATGTTGGAATTGAAACCGGTTCATGTCGTTGTTCATTCAATTTTGAGATCAACGGGAAACGTCCTATGAGGAACTGAGTCACCAGATGCACCACCGAAAGAACGACCGGGAGATTGCACCCCAACAAGTGCAGCTTCTACCCCTGAATCCTTCTGGGACAATGTCGAGGGTCATGGTATAGGTGATTCAGCTGAGCTAGTACCGAGTCTTTTTCCCCTACTTCTTGGTAACATGGCAAGCTGGAAAATCCATGAAAATCCATGAAAATCCTGTATCAACTGGGATTTTAGTGGGAGAAGTCATGGAAGTAAGAACATCTGTAAAAATAGTGTAAAAACTGTAGATTTTCCAGCCATTTTGGATGAAATCAGAAGGGAAATCAGGTGGTTCCCCACCAAAACCTGCACCAAGAAATGAGAATCTCTGCGGCGTCTGGAGATGTCATCCCGGGTGGGAACTTTTGGTGAAAAAACTGGATGAGTTATGGAGGGATACCAGTGTATACAGGCGGTTTCATGAAAATTCAAACAAAAACCACCATATAAAGGAACCTAGTCTTCAACCAGTAGGAGCACTGGTATCCCCAGTGTTGATCGCATTATGCTGTATTACTCCCATTTATCCGGTGATTAAGTAGAAACTGGTGCCCCCCAGTTATCAGTTGGTTTAAAGACCGCAGAAACTCATTCGAATATCTACCATATTCTACAACCCAACAGTTATTGGAGCTATGTTTACCAACTTAACTAGCTTTGGGGCACCACCTGGTACTGGAAGACCGGTTGGGTATTTCCTCAGCCCCAGCTGCAGGCGCTCTTTGGAAATTTCCGCTGGACTGGCGGAGCAGTGTTTCTCCTCCTCTCGGCCAACTGGACTGCAGAGAAGGGAAGGGTTTGGACCGGGAAGCAACAATGAAAAAAGGGTGACTAGCCAGCAAGAATGAAATGTTCACAAGAAAAGGTGGAAGACAACTATAGGAATGAAAGGATATTCATCTAGCAGCTAGCACTTGGATTCAACAACTGTTGTGAGATGCCTAGACCAGAACTGTTTCTTTTTTTTTTCAAATGGTATCCAATTACCCTCTGGTAATCAAACATATAGCAATAGAAACATGCTGTAAATGAGAAAATGAATGAAATTGATCTGTTGATGGGAGATTTTCTATTGCTATGTTTGATTACTAGAGGGTATATACTCCGACATTATACCACGATTGATTGTGATTGCTTTAAGGATTCGTACATTGGAGACAGAAAGCAGCCTCGAGAAGATGCTTCTGGGTGGATCGATCTTGGAAAATCTGATGTCATCATATAGTAAATAGAGTAGAATGATAGAATGAATGAACAGGTATTTAGATGTATTCAGATCCTTTTTAATCATCATAAAATCCCTCTTAATCACGTCCAGATCCCCATTCATCATCATACAATCCCTATGAATCACCACAAAATTCCCTACTTGGGGAACTAGAGATTTAAATCCTACGTTTGAGGTGAAAAACCATGGATCGAGGCAATGGCATGACTTCTCCAAGTCATCTTTGGACAATATCTTTGGAGGTTGATTCGACGCAATTCTCATGCCCTGTTTTCGTCAAGTTTTCGGGGTCCAACAAGAGCTCGGTCAGTTGGGGACCTGGGTGCGCCAGTTAGCCCAGTTGTGGATGAAAGAAACTGTCCAAAATGATCAGAATGGATGGATCAATTTCAAGGAGCGATCAATTTTTCTGGGAACCATTTTGGGTGTCCATTTTTGTTGACCCAACTTGAGAAACAACCATCTTATGTTAGCCACGTTTAACTACAGCATCCACGAGCACCAAAACAGGTCATGCTGTTGCTCCTTCGTCGTAGCACCTTGACGAGTCTCTCGACATGGATCTGCTGTGGCTGTTGGACTTGCCAGCAACAGGTACTGGCGGTGGTGCCCCATACTTACTTGGCTAAGTTGGTTTACTGTACTTCACTATGCTTACCGTTGAGTATATGGTGATGAAATAACTCCAATTAATTGAATTCCTGGTAATTGTGATTAATTGTGTCAATTTAGAAAGTGTGCTTTTCCCCAGTTTTGTGCGTTGTCTCTGTGGCAGCCCATCATAATGTTCACACAAAATGGAGTGGACAATATTTCTGGTGTCTCCCTCAACGATGATGTGGGACTCGTCGCAGGCGAACCATAAAAAGACCTGACATTTTTCAAGCATCCAGGGTACTTGGCAGAAGCAAATGAAAGAATCTTCTGTTTTATACATGGTTCCACAAATGAGGGATCCCGAAAATGGTCGGTTTATAATGGAAACTCCTATTAGAATGGATGATTTAGGGGTCCCCTTAATTTTGGGAAACCACCATATTGTCCGACAACGATGGGTATTGAATCTCATGGTGATGGCTTTTCAGACTTGAGGGGTCTTGCAAATTCACCAAAATTGTCTCTTTTGGTGGAGTTCCATGTCCCAACCCCTACTTCGAGGGGTGGCATGCCATGGCGTTGCAAAAGCATGTTTCTTTGATCCTGCTGAAAAATGTTGAAACATGTTGAACATAATCATCAAGATGTCTTCGCACTAACATGTCTGGCCAAATGATTGTAATGAACACTATCTTTCACGAAAAATCATCTATGAAATTGTATATAGCAACCCCCAAAAGTGATGCAGAACAGCTTCAATGTTGCAATTTGTCACCTTTTTTTGGGCTATAAATTGCTATGAATTCCTCTAACTCTCCATAAAATTGCCTGTCTGAAATTACGGTCATCCAAGGTCTAGGTCGCTGGCGCGGACTCGCAGGCGAGACTGGTTTTTTACTGTATACCATAGGGTGAAGATGGAATTTGAGGCGTATATTAAATCCATATTTACATAGATTTCAGACTATGTGTATATATGGTCCAGCCCTCCCAGGCCCCGCCCTCCCCCCCAATGGGTATGGGTCTACAGATCCAGGGTATATCAGGCTATATAGGGGTATATCATGTATATATGTATGTATGTATGCATGAATGTATGTCTGTCTGTATGCCCCCCGCCCCCCCCCCTGTGGGATGGGGTGGGGGGTCAGTATGTAGATGTGATTGTATGTATNGTATGTATGCATCCATGCATGTATAAATGGAAGAATATATGTATGTATCAATGTATGTATGTAAGTATGTATGTATGTATGTATGAATGTATGTATGTGTATCCCCGCCCCCCCCCGTGGGATGGGGTAGGGGGCCAGTATGTAGATGTGATTGTATGTATGCATCCATGCATGTATAAATGAAAGAATATATGTATGTATCAATGTATGTATGTAAGTAAGTATGTATGTATGTATGAATGTATGTATGTGTATCCCCGCCCCCCCCGTGGGATGGGGTGGGGGTTGGTGATCATCTATGAGCTATATATAGAAAATATATATATATATATAGTATATATAGAGTATATATAGAGTATATATAGAGTATATATAGAGTATATATAGGGTATATAAACAGTATATATATATAGAGTATATATAGAGTATATATAGAGTATATATAGAGTATATTTAAAGTATATATAGAGTATATATAGAGTATATATAGAGTATATTTAAAGTATATATAGAGTATATATAGAGTATATATAGAGTATATATAGAGTATATATAGAGTATATACAGAGTATATATATATATAGAGTATATATATATAGAGTATATATATAGAGTATATATATAGAGTATATATATAGAGTATATATAGAGTGTACATATATGTATATATATATATATAGAGAGAGAGAGAGAATAGTTACAGTATATATGTGTATCAGTATCCCCGCCCTCCGCCCTGTGGGTGGGTAGGGGGGTGGGAGGTGAAGGGTGAAGGGGGGGGTGGTGGGGGACCCAACGTATTCGGGGGGGGGGGGGCCTGGGGGCCTGGGGACGGGATCATATATATATATATATATAGACGGAAATATATGTAATAGATAGTAATATATAGTGGAATACAAATGATGGACTATATTTAAGGGTGATATTTTCATGTATATACATATATATATATAGGTACCCCCAAATCATCCAAGCCGTGCATGAACATGACTGTGTGTAGAAACCTATGGTGACTTTGGGATCCCCCATTTTGGGAAACCTCCGTGTATTCCCATATATGTGTCCATGCATTTCCCCAGTTAGATATATATATGTCTAAATCTATACATGTCCGTGAATATTTCGAGATATTTCCATATCTATAGATGCTTACAGGAACTTAAAGGAACCAAATAGTTGGCTTCAGTGGATGGTTCAGCAGCAACCATTGCTGAGGTGGGTTTTTGGGCATGGGATTTTAACCCCAGATGTTGGGAAACCTTGTAACGGTGGGAACACAGACACTCATACCCGGAGTACGTCAATCCATTGTAGTAGGTTAGTAGGATCAACATATTCTCGTTGTAAGGATTAGCACTTTGGAATGTACGAGTGCGAACAACGGCGTACTCAGTACGCATTATTATTTATTACGTCTTGCTGAAATATATCCATGGATATAAAATAGATGAATGGCCCAAAAGATTCCATTCCGCGTCAATATCAATGACGTTTACAACACTCGCAGGGCAAATTGGAAAAGTCAGTGTGTTTCTCAAGTCCCATTTGAGACTTCAGTGGAGAGCAATTTCAAATCTAAGACTTGTTACTTTCAGTTTGGGACCCTTCAGTAACAATCATGGCAAAATATCATTGCAAATCCATCCAGATATATCCAGATTATCATTCTCCAATGGTCTTCAAAGGTAAATCACCTACTTCAATGGGGATTTCTTTGAGGAAAACTGTGAGCAACGGCAGGGTTGCTCGAACATTCAATATGTGTTATCCAATTTCTAGGAGGCGTCGATTGGTGATTTGACCAATTTATCAGTATGACCCTTGGATTGTCCGTTTCTTTCCCCCCGAAACATCCCCAAACCCAAAGGTATCTTGGGACAGTTGGGCCAGTTCTCTTTTTTTTCCTCAGGTGTTCTAGAGAGCTTGGTCTTTGTGGTCGTGGCAACACTGCTGAATGCTGCCTCTTGTTTGCTTGTGGGGTCGAGCGGTTCCACAACCTCAGATGATGAATTTGTGGATTTGAAGTCGTCTTGAAGTTCACTTTCGTTGTAGAATGTTTCAGAGGTGTTTTTCGAACACATGTTAATCACGTGAAACCCCAATATAACGTGATGTTCTGACATGTTGTTTTTTACAAAAACACACAGAATCATGAAAGAGTTATTTTGACAGTGTGGATTCTCATCCCATTGGACGAATGTCGTTTTTGGACATGCAAACTGGCTGAAGGCCCCCAGGGATTTCTCAAGCATTCTGAGCGCCACCCCGGGGAAGATCCGAAATTGACAAATATGTTTCATGTGTTGTAGATGATGTAATTATATATGTATTTATCATGTACTTACTGTATATAAATACATACATAAGTATATATGATTTTGCTTTTTTGAATGCTCATCATCTTCAAGTAAGCATCGATTGACCATCTTTTCTTGGCGGGAACAAAAAACAAATCAGCAGTTCAAGGCCTACTCTCCGATGGCTGGCTTGGGCGTATTGGTGATGGCTGTCCTGCTACAGCTCCACAGCTGCAGCACGCACTGTGCGTGGCAAGTGGGGTGGGGGAATCAAGCACCAAATAACATGTTTGTTGGGGGTACACTCTGGTAAACATACAAAAAACCATGGAAAATCACCATGCTATTAATGGGAAAATCCACTATTTTTATGGGAATTTTCAATAGCTATGTTAGTTTACCAGAGGGTATAAGATGTATGTTGACATATTTCATTCACCACAGCTACCAAAAAATATAGATGCAGTTAGATTAAAATGGCCTATTGGTCATATGTACAGATATGGTTGCAGATTTATCTATTAGCTATAGATGTGATGTAGATATAATTGAAGATATCCTCAGCACTTGTATACCCGTTCATGGCTTCATCGAGGTTGATGTTGGCACGCCGTGAGTTACGTGCATGGCGAACTCTCCGAGGAGTGACTTGGTGGGTGATCCCCAGCATAGCCACGATGTCTGTGCTTGAGGATTCAACCGCTCAAAGTGAGCCTTCAGTGCATGATTAGATTAATGATTGGATGTGGTTATGATATTGTTTGTTGGTTTGGTGGTTTCAGATATATGGCCACCGGGGATTATGATGCCATGGGCTTGATATTTTGATGGACGGGTTCAAACTACCAATCAGATGGACAGCTGATCATCAGCCAAAGAGTATGGACCTGTTGTTCTGTCCGATCCATTTTGCGGCACCTACTTGATGGTACAATGGAGAAAAGGTCATGAGTTCGTCAGTGTTTCTTCAAGATGCTGATTAAAGCCAGCCATAACCGCTAGAACATACCAGAACCAATATCTGAGGCGATTCAAGATCACTGTAGATGGGGGGGTCAACTGCATAGTCTGGAAACATCTGGAAACAACTCTCATTTCTGAAGGCGCTGTTTCAGATGGGTTGAAACCGCCAATCAGTACATCAGTTTAATTCTAATTAGAGCATATTAGAGCCATGTTGTAATCCCCATTTTTTTGGGAGCTTATCCAATGTTTCAGCCCATGCCCAATGTAGCACAAGTGCAGAACCGGTGTTTCCGAATTTGGACTATTTCCTGCAAGGAATGTCAGTTCCTATAGTTTTCCATTTCTGAGATATTTATCCTACGATTGGTTCCGAATGGCCCAGCCATATGCAGGTCTTTTTGAAATCGGAGAAGCCTCCGAAAACTGCGTCGTTTCATCACAGGGTTGCTAGAAACCCATAGGTAAATGATAGTCCATTCTAGGTGGGAAAGAATGAAATGAAATACCCATATTTGACCCGTTCATTTGTCAATCTTCCCCATTTGATCTGTCTCTGGGGCCAGGGAGCACCCATTTTGTTTCGAAATCAGGTCACTTTGGGCCTGCACACCAGCCTGGTGATCGTCGTGGCCATTTGCATGTGGCACTTTGACCCAAGGGATAGGTGGCGACCTCTCACCATGGGTTATTGGAAAAATTGACATGGCCATGGAAGCCATTTACCCTCTGATAATTAAACGTAGCGACATAGAACATGGCCATTGAAATAGTGGATTTTCCCATTAATAGCATGGTGATTTCCCATAGTTATGTTAGTTTACCAGAGGGTAGTGAATTCAGTTCGATGATTTGCCTTTCTTTTAAAATGCTGATTTTCCGCGGCGCAAATGGTTCAATTTCCAAAAGGCTACTATATCTTCTGTTGCATCAGAAAGTTGCGATTTCCAAGCCATGTTTTTTTTTGTTTAATACCCTGTAAACCCGGCAATGGCAAATCCCACCATTTGTAGAATCGTCACTTGATGGGAAGGATGATTTTCATGATTTCCCGTCAGATAAGTCCGCGTCGGCTCGTTGGTTCTTTGGCTCGCAAAGTGGGGAGAATTTTTCAGGAGGAGAAACACACTATTTGAGCAACATCCAGGTGTTTCAAAACAATAAACTGGAGATGATAACTTCTCATATTTCCCCTACATGCCCAACTTTGGATGGCTAGATCTTGGAACGGGGTTCCATGGTAGTTCTTAGCGAGGTACACAGGTACACCATAAAACTCTTCAGCTTGAAAGGCAAGTTCCAAATGCTTGAGGTTGAAATCATTCAGTTTGTTTTGGACAAATGAGTTTCATGTCTGTGAATGTTGATCTTTCAGGTCCTTTTCGAATTTCACGATTTCATGGGGTTTCTCTTGCTGGTTCCTGCAAAAGACTCGAATATCAAGATTCAACCTGGCAGAGCTTTCCCGACTAAGCGGCTATTCCCTGATTGGTAGCTGATCCTTTTGGAGTTGAAACATGTTGAAACCACCAGCCAAACCAGAGTTATTTTCCCTTTGTTTCAAGATGTTGGTTGGTCCAGCCGCAACGATGTCTCTGTATCAGATCAATCAGATCCCCAGTTTTTCCAGTTGTTCCATCCGATAGACAGACGGCCGGTGTTCTCTTCTTATTTCTTGGCCTCAGACTGTTTTGCAGATCACTTTCTTCAGCACAGAACTCAGTTGGGTAGGCTCCTGTAACGGATTCTCTTTGAGTATGCATAGAAATTAATAGAAATTGACCAGGGAAGAATTCAGTTATTTGCGGGCGCCATAAGCCCTTGGCCCTAAGATCTTTCTGAAGGCCAGAGAACTGATTCTCTAGTTGACAGCTCCACATATTCCCATTCTGAAAGGAAAAAATTGCCGGAAACCCTTCAGATATTCATGGTACAAATTTAAAAACTGAAAAAATATTCGGGAAAAAAACATGGTTTTACTTAAACACAGGAAAGACTCCAGGACAGCCCAACAACAAATGGGTCCAACCAAACCCATGGCTTTTTGCCGCGCGTTCTCCAGCGACATCAGGTCTATGCAGGGCGGTACCGGTTGGACTCCGCCGGACGGAGCTGAGTCCAATCAGATCACCGAAGAGTATCCCTTCTGCCATTTGAGGCGATGACTGTGACGAGATTTGATGAGCCCGGTGTTCAAGATGGACTGTTCTATACTGATTTGGAGATTTTTATGTGAATGGAATATGGAATGTGAATGGGCTCTGATTGGAATCTTTTGGATATATAACTTTTTACAACAAACTGGCGAATGATGGGATGGAATGTTAGTGGCGATATGATATGATATGGGGATCAATGGGGATCCAATTGTATCAACTTTGGAATTTCACTCGCAACAATAGCTACAGAAGCAAGAAATGGTACCAGTGAAATCTGGTGTGAAAAATCCTACCTGGCTTAGTAAAAACGAAGATACAGATTTCTGTACATAGAACGACTTATTAATCAATCTCCGCAACCAATCAGTCAAAGCTCACAACAAGTGTAGGAACAGGTCGGCTGTGTCTGACGCTTTATTCCGAAACCCTAATTACATGGTAGTTTGTGTTCGCAGCCTATGAGCAAATTGGTATCTTCCAGGCATCAACCTGGGGTGGATGCTGTTGTTTTAGCCAAGCAGGGATCCTCCCAAGATGAAGCAACCAGTCGATGGAGCAAGATCTGCCCGGAGTCGAAGCCACTGATCCTGCAGGTGGCCCTTGGGAAAGACGGGAACACAGGACGCGTTTAACTTCGCGGGGCCTGACCTATGAAATAGAATGACAAAGAGATTGAACCATTGCTCGCATATGGGGGTGGGTCAAAACCTCTTATTATCAACTTGAGTGGGATGAACATCCATTTCCCAGCTATGTTGGGGTTCACTATGCACCAGGGTTTTGACCCATAGCCATATGTTGGTCATGTTTGAAATATTGTATCCATTTCATAAAATACGAGGTGATACCCCGGATAAAGTAAGCCAAAATAAACACAACACTATGTTAGCTATAGTTTCAAGGGGTTAGAAACCAACCTATAATCAGGGGCACTACCTTGTACCGAGCTTTGACCCATGCCCAAATTGTGACAGTCTGCAAGGCAAGCCTCCAACTAGAGTTTGTGGGATACCATGTGGAAAGGGTTTGCAAGAATGTTGGGATGGATTCATCCGGACATATTCCGGAAGTAGAACTTGAAATTCAAAGAAATGATGGCATGTTCAATTGAAATAACATCTATTTTCAATGGTGCCATGTTCAATTTTCACAAATTGAGGAATCCAATTTAGAATTGAGTTACCCTCTGGTAAACTAACATAGCTATTGAAAATGGACATTGAAATAGTGGATTTTCCCATTAAAAATTGTGATTTTCCATAGTTATGTAAACGTTTACCAGAGGCTTCATTCACTTTTAAAGGTTGAAGCGATTGCCAGGCCCTAGGTTGAAGTTTCGCGGGTTGGGGCAATTGATCTTGGGATGACGAATCCGCGAAACCTTCCATGGTTGATGATTTCTTCTGGGATTATAGTATACCCATAGTATACCCAATACTCATTGGGGATTGTCACAATCATTTACAATCCATGATGGAAATCCCGTTCTCAAAATCAGTATTGCAATGTATGTCATGGAATGACAGTGCTCAATGGGATTGTTTTGGGGCCTGGAAACCATCAAAATTCCGAGGAGATGTCCTTGATCGACTTCGCTGATATGTGTGGGATGACCAATTTGGACAGCGCCGATTTCAACTCAACACTACAGTTTCCTGGTGGAATGACGAGGTTGCAAGGTCTCAGCAAAACTGTTGCTAGTTTTTGGACCAAATTTTGGATAGTCTAGTGTGGCAATGGGAGGAACACGTGTTAATTTGGGAAGGACGGTTTTTTCGTTTCCGAACCATGTGTTTCAAGTCCCCAAAGAGCAGTGTTAGTTCCCGTCATGTTTTAATTCTTGAAGGTAGACGTTGGATTCCTAAAGAAAACTGCTTCCGTTAAAGCGGTCTGGGATCATGATCCCAACTTGATGGCCTTACCATGGTATGATGGCGAGAAACCACCAGATATTGACCCAGATGTTTGATCCCTCTACCATTGAGGCTGATAACCACATACAGTACATAGGGAAAACAATATCCGGTCGGCTGTCGTGATCTTCTGTAATTTGAATCGGGATATTTCTGAGATGGGATTGAAATGGCGTGAATATTGAACCTCAACCATGAAAAAATCCAGTAGATCAGAAGTATTCTTTAATGATGAGCATTAGAAAGCTGCGCTGACAATTGATTATGATCAAATATGTTTCATGCATGCAGCTGGGTAAACGCCTAGAACAAGGTGGTGCTCCAGGTTCAAATCGCTGAATTTGTAAACAGGCTATTAGTCAAAACCCTGGTACCTAGTGAACCCCAAAACAGCTGGTAAATGGATGTTCATCCCATTAAAATTGATAATAATAGGTTTTGACCCATCCCCATATATATACACGTATACTTAATGCATGTTCACGCCATGTATAAACCAACAAACATAGCTGGGAGTTATCACCTTGAACGAATCTGATTGTCCCCAGTATCTAAAAAGTCGTCTGACCCGGGGAATCATCAACCAACCAGCCAGCCAACCAACCAACCAATAACCATCATTCATCAGTCATATCCCCAAATGTAGTTGTCATCCTGAAAAACCTATTGAGCGGCGGTGGATTTCCTATGAAATAAAGAGCTAATGATCAATCAACCATCCCGTATCACTCACAAAGTTCCATCTTAGTCTTGGTAAAACCCCTACTTCAGATTATTTTGGGCGTCAAATTCCAATAGAATCATCAAGCAATTCAGGCAAAACCCATAGTTTGTCATGGTTTGGTAGTTAGATTCCATTTTGAGTTGTTAAACCCCATAGTTTGGTAGGTAAATGCCCCATCAACATCATCAAGCACCACACTTTGGCCGCGTTGGCCGCGTTGGCCGCGTTGGCCGCGACGCATCGAGGTCCCGTTTCCCTGGCTGGACCTTGGAATACGAACACCGCGCTGGAGAGACGCATGTCTATGGCTCCTTGGAGTCTATCCTTGCTTCATGAGGTTTCTGAATGGGATTTAACGTGGGTCCATCATAAACCACACCTATTCATGGTGAAATTGGGGATGGTGTAGTGTGGTTTTACCAACATTAATCCATCGTTTATCATCATATACTGTATCCTTTTTGTATTTGTTGTTCTTTGTTTTGCTGGAATAGGGTTGGTTAAAACACCAAATACGCGAAAAATACTGTACTTTGATCCCATCATTTATCCCATTTCAGAAAAATCTATGAGTTCGTGATCAGCTTTAACCCATTCAATTGCCCATGTTTGATCAATGGGCTATCATGTGCCCTTCCTATAGTTGTTTCGTTTTTTTTCAGATTGGTTTCAGCATGTTTAAACGCTGAAAAGTATGCGATAGACTTGAAACAATGATGGTTGTTGGTGTTGGTGGATGATTAGTTTAAGGATTATATACCCTCTGGTTATTTAACATAGCCATGGAAAACCACCATCTTTAATGGGTAAATCACCATAAATCATCTAATCTATAAATGGGCCATGTTCCATGGCTATGTTAAATGACAAGAGGGTAATACTCAATATGTTGGTGAATATTTGGGATGATCATGGTCTATGAATCTGGACTCCCGATCAACCAACCATCACGAATCATCAGGGATTTTCCAACAGGTTTTTGCGCTGCTCCAACAAGCGTTGCATGGATGGGATTTATCCATAAATAGGAACTCACCCACAAGAGGATCAAGAGGTTTGTTTGGAATGACATAATTTTCCTCAAGATATCCAAAAATTGTATAAAATTGTGTTATATCGTACTATCTCGTATACTCTATTGGACAACCCACCAGGTGGACAAATGTTTTGACGAGTTTCCGGTTGGGAAACCGAAAACCGGTTGTTTTTGTTGCTTTTTAATATCTTTTCATCCCAATTATTGAGTACTCAGGTATGTACAGGTCATGACTTTGAACCCTTGCAGAATTTTCCTGGCTCTACAGTAGTTCTCGCCGGCTACAATGAATGTTATATTGCATAATATATTTTCTTGCTAAGTAGGACGAACTGTTAGACAAAAGGCGCAAGAAATCATGGGATGGTGAGCACCAAAGATGACAAAAAGAGGCCTAGGGCCAAAGAATTCTCAAGCCAATGCTCGCATTCGGAGGGGTGATCATTGATGTACCAATCTGATTTTATATCCCATGCTCATTGTTGGGGAAATGTTTGATCCGTACACATGGAACCACTATCAAAAGTGCTTCATGCATGGCATAGTTGCGCAGATCGTATATCTAAGACGGTTATTAGTTTCCCACAGTTGTTTGTTTAGGTACCTAATCTACGTACAAACAAGATTAGATCATGTATATATACATCCATACATTTGTGACACATATATGTGATGCATACATCAGGAGGAAGAAAGTTGCTTCCCGTTTAGCGTGTTACAAACACCATCATTCATGCTCCGCCGCGGATCAGTTATCCTCATTTTGCGTGGCCTGCGTGGCGGATCGTATTTCAAGTCGGAATTTTTACATAGAATATAAAACTATTTTAAAGCAAACCAGCTGATCCGCGATCCGCCATGTCATTCAAATTCAACCTCTTAGGAGTCTAAGGGGAAAGGGTTGGAGCAGCTAGTCAAGAGGAAAAGCTTTTGTCCTGGTCTTGTGTTATTTTACACCTGTGGCATTGCTTAGAAGAGAAGACCTGCCAGTGTGAAGCTGACCATGCTCATTGAGAACACAATTCTTTGTAGCTGAAAACTCTCACGAAACATACAAATTGTTTTGTGGAAAATGCTCATGAGGAGGAAGAAAGTTGTTTCCCGTTTAGCGTGTTACAAACACTATCATGCTCCGCCGCCGCGGATCAATTATCATCATTTCGCGTGGCCCGAGTGGCGGATCGTATTTCAAGTCGGAATGATTTACATAATATAAAGTTATTTTAAAGCAAACCAGCTGATCGGCGATCCGCCATGCCATTCAAATTCAACATTCAACCTCTTAGGAGTCTAAGGGGAAAGGGTTGGAGCAGCTAGTCACGAGGAACAACTTTTGTCCTGGTCTTGTATGCGTGTGTCCATGATTGCCTCCCGCTTGTTTCGGTGATGTTCCCCTGCATCCTAGATTTGTGTTGCATATAGCAAATTATTTGACATTATATTCTATGTTGTTGTTTTCGACGTCACAGGTACAATATGGACAGAGGCGTTTGTGTTTATACTGTATACATGTGTATATTACATATATGTATCTAGACTATAGATATTCTATAGTGCATAATCTAACCTGACATGCATATGATATGTATATATATATATGTTGTATACTATAATTATATATATATGATATACACATTATATGTACATTCTACGCATGTTTGGCATAGAACCTCCCCATAGAAATCTTACGTCCGTCCGACGTACGTGTTGTGAAGTCCCAGGCTACAACGACTGGACCACGTTCTTTGAACTGGCAGATCCCAGCAGCTCGACCGTCCAAGTTTGTGACCGATGTTGGGCAAGACATCACCTGGTACGTATACACACAGATATAGCTAAAAGTCAAGACCCTGGTACCTAGTGAACATCAAAATAGCTGGTAAATGGATGTTCATCCCATTAAAATAGATAATAATGGTTTTTGACCCATACCCATATATAGCTATATGTGTATATACATATACATACATAGATATTATACATGTATGCCTAATATACATAGATATATTCACAAGGTATCTTTGGCATTGGCAACAAGCATGGGCCAGCCATTGCAGGCAACGAAACGACCATCTTTGCCATTCGAGGGACGCAGAGTCCGCTGGATGTGATGCAAGATTTGAGCCTCGAAACGAAACGATGGGCTACCGTTTGGGATATGCAACGATCCTGGAAAAATGAGATTTGAATGGGGATATGATGAGAAATGAGAAAACATGGGAAATACAGTCAACCATATGATTTTTGGGTGTGTGTTTGTGCGAAAATTTGGTATATCCTCCAGCTATGAAAACTTGAATAAGGAAATTGGTGATTAGTCAGCGGATTACCACTACTACATTGAATGAAACGATCCCTGAAAGTCAACTGACTCATTTTGCCAGTTATATTTGTGATAATCCACAGTTCACATAGGGTGAAAATGAGTCATTGGGATTTTCTGTGGATGGGAGGATTGAACATTTGCACTATAAACATGATTGTCAAATATATTTAGCGGTTTCCTAAAATGGGTTTACCCCTAAATCATCCAAATTAGACCATTCTAGTATTGAAGCAGATAACCCCCATTTGATAGATCCCAATAATTCAAACACATTGTCAAGATAAGACACATTATGACAAGAAACCGCACAAGTATGTTCATGTTATCAACAACAACGAATGTAGTCAACACGAATCTGGTTTAAACGAATCAAGAGTTGACAGTGATGACCAGAAAATAAATGTGTGCTTATCATATATGTATATATAAGGTAAACCAGGAGTACTACGACCCGCTATAGGTCAATGATTGCCACAAGGTGGGGACATAGTTTTTCTGTTCTCAACATGTGGAGACGGAAGCGAAGGGAGGCAGATTTTGACAAACCACAGGAGTGTCCCGAATTGCGAGAACTCCAAATGGGGGTTTCCTAAAATGGTGGTACTCAAAAATGGATGGTTTATAATGGAAAATCCTATTGAAATGGATGATTTGGGGGTATCCCTATTTTAGGAAACATTCAAATATCCATAGGTTCTTGGCACCTTCTTTGACACGGTCAAAAATGAGATCCCTTGGGTGTCTCCAGGAACATTTTTACACCGGTGGCCGTGACTCAAATTGCGTCCTTCTTTGGCATCTCGACTCACGGGTTTTATTGTGGGGACATGTGTTTTTTTGCGGGATTGAATGGTGGTTCATAAGGACTTAATGGGACTTAATGGTTTAATGGGATAATGATGATATACCCTCTGGTCATCAAACATGGCAAGCTATGGCAAGCTGGGAAATCCCTTTAAATGGAGATTTTGAAGGGAACATCCCCTATTAAATGGATGATTTTCCAGCGAGTCTCCTTTGATTACTGGAGGCTATACTGGGGGAAATTGCATTATGAGGTGCTGGCCGATACTTGAGTTGGTCTAGTTAACTATGTTAGCTACTGTCCGTTGTCAATTTATGTTGATTGAGATTGATTTAGCATGATTTTAAATCTGTTCCCCCTACTCAAACCATAAACACCCCCCTGAAACCATGGTTTAGTAGGTGAATTACACATCTTAGGGACCATATTTAGGGTGGTGGAGAATGGGATTATTTACCTTCATCATCCTTCACCACCATCCTTCATCATCATCATCATCATCATCATCATCATCATCATCACCATCATCATCAACTATAGGCCCATTTCATTACCCGAAAATTGGGCTACTGTAAATGTTGATAAATAGTCCATAGATGTGGGTTAATTTGCCAGTAGCAATATTCATTAACATGTGAGCAGTGTTCAAGACCCTTTTTCGATCCTTTTTCGACCAAGAATCCACGCCTTAACACAGGTGAAAGCGTAGGTGTACCTAAGTGTTCCGAACGAAGAAGGCATGCAAGCCACGTTGAGGTTTGGCCACAGTAGCAAGTGGTTGATATTGTGCAGATGGCATCTCGCCAAGATCCCTCTGAACCTTGTGAAATTGACGATTTCCTGCATGGGATGCGATCCATTCCATGACCCTTTGTTTATCCGCCGGGTTCCACTTGAAAGCAAGACAACAACCCCACATCTGCCACCTGTAGTCCCTGTGTAGTTCCTTTACACCGGTTAGTTGAGAACAGGATTCCCAGCTCATGGATTTTAATATTCCTCATTATCTATTGGTTAGTATAATCTCCGAACTAATTATCAATCAACCATCACTGGCTAGTTAAATCCACTTTCCACTTGTATCATCATATTTTGATGGTTAAAATCCCTATTGAATGCCTTAATAAACATCAACCAACTGGGGTGTCGTTTAGCAGCCACTGCTCACGTCATTCACAGCGCCATCTCCGTCGCTTTCTGATCTTTCTGTAGCGAACCACGAAGGTCCAGATCTCACTTCCTCAGTGACGAAGACCGTCTTCAGTTTCTTCTCCGGGCTGCCCACCATTGACAAGGCGAGGGTCAAGCTTTGGTCCAACGTTGCTGGGGTTGGTGGACAACTGGGGAGATTGGATGAGATTGAAGCATCAGAATACAGCAACCTATTTCAGCATAGGTGTTTTATGCATGTTCATGGTGTTGGACTATTGAGGAGGTGCTCATGGGAGTTGAAGAAAAAATTGAGGATTGGATAGGTTGTATAAATGGTTGTATTTGGTTTTGGCAAAAGGTCCCAGATAACCCACTTTACACATCCGGATATTTTGTTCGACCTATGACCTATGTGGTACTTTATAAGCTTTCGCAAGATGTCATGTCGGAAAGCCCCTGCTGATTTTTGTCATCTTGGTTTTGTTTGCGAAAGGACTTCTTCGAAGTCTTGCTGAAGCACGTTCGCGCGAAGGCGTGCCGCTGGTCACACTCTTGTAGATGGAATCCGATCGAGCAAAAACCCTATTCCAAAAAAAGGGAAGTGGACTGGTATGTGCGGTGTGTTCTCTTTACAGATTGGATGAACATAGATTAATGTCTCAAAACAAATCGAGATGATTGGATGCACGGTTCTTCCGAGTGAAACTATCACAGTGACATCTTGCGGATGCTGCTCATGTCTTCCTAGGTCTTGTGGTCAAACATGTTTGAAGCCCTCAGCTTTAATGCTGTGGTCTCCCACATGGTTTTTATTTCTGTTGTGCGACAACAGCATTTGTGCCAAGGACATACTCCTCTTGGTTTGTTGCATTCTATTGTTTCTTAAGGTAGCATTCATGTTGGTTACCTTTTTTTTCATTTGGCTCCAAAGTTGTTGTTCTCTCCCGATGTTTTTGCTTGAGTACCACTTTTGGTTGTTTGGGTTCTTATTGTTGATGTTTGTATTGCCGTTTCTTTTTTGTTGTCCCGTTGTATATTACTGCTGAATATTTGCAAGAGGTCCCAAGTACGATCCCCGTCAGCCTCTGAGATTCCGATAGCCGCTGAGCCCCATCGAGCTGGAAGCCATGCTCCATTTACATAGTTCGATGATGTAAGCAGTAACCATTGTGATTTTTCCATGGCAACCTGTTAGATTCCAGAGGGTAGTAAACGCTGAAAATGGGCAGAACTTCTGGTACACTAAGGCTAAGGTCTGAAATTTTGACCCAGCATACCCCGCAACCGGATGTGCCATGGTCAAGTGTGTCAAGTTACATCCTTTATTCTTGAAAAGGGGATTGCCTTCATCCCAAAATCATAGCGGTGAATATCCCCATGAATATACTCATAAGGAAAGCAGATGCAAAAAAGATGACTTGATGGCAATGGAAACCACCCCATTCTGTTCAATGATTTTCCGAGCTGTAAATCTACATTTAATTCGAGGATTTCCTGCCGTGTTTCATGACACCGGAGGGGAACTGAGGGGCTGAATGATCCCTAACTCTCCCGAGGTGAACAGTTCCCCCGACCGACGGACGCTTGGCGCAAGCAAAACCCGGGTCGATGGAGCGGGTAGATGCAGATGGCTTAAGACTGCAATACTGCAATAAACATTAAGTGGGTGTTGTCTTTGTGAATCCTTAAAGGCTAAAGTATGCTACGAAATTAAAGTACTATATAAATATATACACTGTATATGATTGTATATGTATATATTATACGACATGGACATTGTGGATGGTTTATCCTCGGACGTACCATATTCCATCGAGTGGTGAAAGTAGGGGAACCAGCGGGTCATGCCATGCTTCCTTGAAGTTATGATGATCTGGATGTCTTCTAGACATACACTTAGATGTTTAGCCTGTTTGATCCTCGGGCGGATTGATTGGGTTGGTTTACCATTTGTTCCACTGAAAATCAACCCCGTTTAACTCATTATACATTAGCTACGGAAAACCATCATTCTTACGGTAATAGGTAAATCATCCACAAATGGGCCATGTTCCATAGCTACGATAGATTACTAGAGAGTAGTTTGCTGTTACTCACTAGCCTCAATGGGTTTCAACCTTAATGATACAGTTGGCTGGGATAGCATAAACACCTGATCTTTGGCCCATGTTTGTTACCTAAAACCATCTAAAACCCTGTTTCCGGACATTTCTGGACGCCAATCTTTTTGCATATCTGGGATGCTGGGAGCAACCCTATTTTCGGATCCAAATTATTCCAACTTTATGACCTTTGTTCTCCCATTGTCACTGGATACATCCACAACTCCATCTTTCCGGATTTCTAGTTGTTACCCCATTGTTTTTCCAAGTGATTCCAAAAAGAAATCCAAACATTTCCCAAAAATTGGCAAGTTTCCATTGAGAGAAGTGCTCATACATCATATATCTACGATATTTTTTCCATATTTTTACCAATGTTCTTCCAGATATTTGCCAAACTTTTCCAGATGTTCCCCTGGCTTTTCCAGATTTTACGCGGATTTTACCCAGAATTTCCCAGATGTTCCGTCCTTGCCCAGCCAGGTTTTACCTCACTGGACACTCCTTGGGTGGCGGTTTGGCTAAGCTGGTGGCGTTGGAAGTGGGCCGCAAATCCGCCACTGGGCGATGTCAGATGTGGATTTTTTATGGGAATATCATGGGAATATCATGGGAAAATAATGGAACATAATTGTATGTAATTGTATGTAACATAATTCTGTTTAACTTAGATTTGGAATTTCTGGATTTTGTGGATGATGAAATAGCAACCTGAGAACGCTGTGGATGAAAAACCTATGGATTTGGGGTACCATCTGGTAATCACGCATGAAAATAACAGGAAACTATGGGAAACATCTTCATGACTGGAGGTTTGAATGGGTGCAACCAACTACAGGTACCCTCCGGTGTCATCAAACGTGGCAATTGAAAATTGCGTAGTATTTGAATTTAGTTGTTTTGGTGGAATTGCCCACAGTTATCCATGTATTTCATTGTAACTATGTCTTGTTTAGAGCAAAATGCCCCAAACACCTGGGTAACTTGGCCACGACATGCTGCGACATTGAGTCCGTCAAGTCATATCATCCCCCAAAGAGATGGGTTTGTATGAAAATAGGGTGCCCCCAATTCCAACGGATTAAGACCGCATAAACCTCATTTTGCCAACTTCAAGTGGCTACATTGGGGGTATACCGTTGACATCAACCGTGTACCCTATTCTCAGACAAAGTCAGATCGTTTCAGGTGACCTTTGCCTCTCCGGGCTTACGCTACACCTCAGAGATGCTTCTATCCAAGGAGCCGGGTAACATCTGGGAGAAGTGATCGGGCCTGGATCGGCGCAAAATTTGGGGATGATTCATAGATGTCAATAATCTGGGTGTGTCTGAAAATGGGTATACTTCCCATATTTTAGGGTATCCTATTTTCAGACAAACCCCACAAATGAATGATATGATAAGTAATTAGTAGCTTCTATCAAATGCATTCTTTGATATTCATGGTATGACGATTAGTACTTTGCTATTAATAGTCGACATTAATCCAATGTCCAATGTGTGGTCATTTGACCTGGATCTTGGTAGTGCAATGTACTGCCTTCAAGTTGTGTGTGTGTGATGGCTTGTAAGATCCACCAGCTATATAGGCTATATACTTATAGCATGTTCTGTCATAATTATAATCACCACAACCCTAGTTAATAGAGTGTTGAGATGTGTTGAGTTATAAACCAACGTGACAAAGGACTTGCAGTACCACCCTGTCCCCAAGTTCTATGATGCTCAAAATGAATGTGTTGTTTGTTTGTGAGTGCAACATCATACTTACCAGTCACCAATTCACAAAAAGCCAATTTTGTCATCCCATGCCTTGTGCATTTGTGTTTGCAAAATTGTTTGGAATCCCAAATTCTCCCCGTTCTCAAGGAAAAAATGTTATTTTTCTAGGAGAGGCCTTCTACCGCAGCTGGCAAAGTGCTTTAAGGGAAGCAGTTTGAAAGTAAGGCTTGAATTGAAGCATGCGTCCATGGTTCAGCAACAGTTGCCTTGCTGGGTTCCATGTGTGGTTGGACCGAAACCGAGAACTCTCGGGTGCGCCTTTTGAGAATTTTATCCAAACATTGGCACAAGAATCCAATCCCAAACAGCCCCAATGGTGCAGATATGTGATTTCATCCCCTACTTTTTACCATGGTTTCTGAGGGGTGTTTCATATGAACGGGCGAAGGGATTACTTGCCCAAAACATCCCAAAACCCTATTTTTGATTGTAATATATTGTGATCTCATTATATCCCTATGTATATTCCAGTATATCGTCATTATACCACAATTTTAGTTGACTAAGTCCCACAGGTCCACGGGGACAAAAAGACCTCAGGAGACTGCCGTGGCCAGTGACCAGCTGCTTTCAGCAGGTGTACCGAAGTTGGGGGATGGGAATGAGAGTGCCAGGGTAAATGTTGATGCTGGTAGTTCGCACCAGTTGGAATATCAAGGAATCGATGGGAATTGAGGACCCTAAAGTGGAGGTAGTGTACCATTTTTTAAGGCAATATTTTGTGGGGATATTCCCTGAAAATAAGCCCTCACGTAGGTCTTAGATATGGATAAATAAATAGATAAATATATATTATATATGGTAGGTAGCTCCAATTTAGGTTCCTGAAATGGCCACTGAAGGAATATGACTATGGTTAATGGGGTTATAAACGAAGTATAGTTAACTATGATTCTATATCTCTATATATATACGTGGGTTTGACAACGGAGTACCCGTTCCGCCCAATGGTAGATCATAATTTCCCTGTCAAATTAAAGTGGCGATTCGGGGAGTGTACATCATTATCAGAGAAACCCATATCAAGGAATTTCAACGAATTCCAATACGGAAGTCCAACTCTTTCCAAATGAGGTTGCAAATCGCAAGCGACAGGTGAAATTGCAGCCTATCTATTTTGAATGTGTGTTGCATGTGAGTGCATGAAGACACTGATGGTAATGATTTCCTATCATTTCTGATGATGTGGTGATGAACATCCATGAACCCCCAGCTATGAAGGGAACAAAGTGTTCCCAACAAAATGGCCACCCATACATTAGGCGTAAATTACAATCTTTAGACCAAACCAAATGTTTGTTGCTCAATACATTCCATGCATATGCCCCGCAACTCGTTTCCCCAATAAATGTCCAAGTGACATCACCATTATGCACGATTAAACCATCATTACGAGCCAAACAATCCCATTTGCTAGAACATTCCCCAATTAAATTTCCCAGTAGTTGGGTATGGCTCAAAATTATTAACCCTATAGTTGGTTGGTTTATGTTAATTTACCCTTCAAAATGACCATTTTTGGTACCATAATTTTGAGCCATAGCCAGTTCAACCAGCCATTTCTGCGACTTCGATGCCTCAAAATCCTCCGAAAAGCCCTGCGAGGTGATCGCTTAGGGACGGTGGTGGTGCCAGAGCAGCTTGCTGAGAAGCGGTCATGAACCAACAGTATGGTGAATTCTAGTTGGTTAATCATAGTTATAGTCATAGTTGGTTAAAGCAAAATATTTTAGTTGGTTAATTATGATCATTCATATTGCCATTCTCTCTATAGCTGTTTTGACAAGACCAAATAGTTAAGATCATGAACGAGACCAACTTAGCTACAAGATGAGGCAACCATGACATGATAGCGAATTCACCAGCCAAGTTGCGCTGATTTCATGGCATTAATGGGATTTCATGGAATTTTCGTGGGACTGGGATAGCTAAGTTGACGCACAGTGGGCTTGGTCGACCCCTCACCCTGCGGGCGTAGAAACAACTGGGAGAGTGAGTAGGTTTCGGCATTAAAAACCAAGCCTTGAGGATCCATAAGGGGAATATCACGGGATATATCACCATATTATTTTAGTTAACCTCCAGCCAGAGGTAGAAAAGATGGAAATTATGGAAAATGATGGAGAAAACATGGGAACAAATCATCTCTGTCACATCCTGGAAACACTTTTCTGCATGTGTGTTGAGCAACCTTGTAGTGTAAAACCAACAACCCAGATTTTTTTGTCCAGGATTGATGAAACAATAGGAATTGGTCGCTAATGCTAACCCAGGACTCAAGAACTACCACTTTACTAATAGGAGGGTACCAAATGGTTTGGTACCATTTCGAACAACTATTTATCACTATTTTGGTGGTTACTCCCCTCATCAATCTTTATTCATCCAGGGTTGACATTATCTGCATCAAGAAATCATGAAAATGGAAAGCCACCATCCATGTCCATTTGAACGGGCTTTGAATGGGGATGAGAATGAGAATCCCTCTCAACAGATGGTTGTAGATTGCTGTTTGTTCATTTCACAAGACTAAATGTATATATATATATATACACATATATATATAATGGACAATCACCCATTTTTGATAGGTTGCCTTGGATTGGACAGAAAAAACTGTTGTCCCCTCGAATATACTCAGCATCCTATCCGTGTCTGATGCAAAGAGGTCCTCCAGGCTGATGGGCACATGCTGAACCGAAGCTTATGGTGGCGGGAGATAAGACTCCCATAGAATCTTCTTACTGCTTAGTAGGGAATGGGGGAATGACCTATAATAGCCATTAATAATCATCCCAGCAATCCCCATTCCCTACTAAGCACAAGTAAGTCTTTGAAAGAGATTCAAAGTAGCAACCTGCTGTTGCAAATTCCTCGCAGTCAGTCTCAAGTGTGATCGAAACAAAGCTTGGGAAGGCACATTGGACGTCGCAAAGGCACATTTCCCTTGAGAATTGACTGTACAGCAAATTCAAACAAAACGACAGTAGTTTTGGGGGGCTGCACATGAAAATCGCAGTGTCGCGACAGCCGAAGTAACCAAAGTGAACAAAAATCACGACCATTCCAGTACGAAATCCCTTTTTAACCTGGTTCCAAATCAAAACTGTGGAAAAAAACACAGCATTTCGTGCACTAAAATCAACCTCTAAATTTCACACATTTCCAGAACATCAACCTCTAAATATATCTAAATATATCTAAATTTCTATAAATATCTTGATAAACACGCCCCATTGCAGGCACTGCCACGGCAAGGCATGACTTGGTGTCCCGCGTGGACCAACAACTGGGAGCGGAGCTGGGCATCGCCTGCGACAAGAATCCGCCACTGGGGATGTGGTTTATTGAGGTGTTGGATTTTGTTTGATAGTTCAAGGGAGTTAAATATGGATTTATAGACATACATAATATGTATATATATATAACTATATCTATACATATTGTGTATATATATATATATACATAATGGTGATTTAATGGATGTTGATGGATATTTTGTGGATCTAATGATGGCAATGGAGGGGTTGGACCATCGACAGGTGGTCGGTTTCATGTTTGCAGTTCCATCCCTTGGCATTGCGATGGACAAACCTGTTTGCATCAGTTGACCATCAACATGGGATGTATTGACCTTTTTGCATAAATTGGATGTCTTGGAGCGTCTCTGTTAAATTTTCATGATACCCTTGGAAGAGCTTTAGGTGGAGGGTCGAAAATCCTTCGGAAGATTTGGCTTTGTCTAAAAATACCCCAGAGTCCACTAGTTGATAGACAGTGTGCCTATAAAAAAACGCCATTGTTGGGGTAAACAGCAATTTCAGACACCAATTTCCATCACAATCCTTTGTTTTACCCTCTGTGAATTAACATAGCTATAAAATGGCTCATTTACAGATGATTTACATACCGATAACATTATGATGAATTTCCATGATCATGAATTTCCATAGTTATGTCAAATTACCAGAGGGTAGTGGAATGGTTTCCAGAACGGGTTGTTCCACCCTGTTGACATGAGCCTCTCTCAATTGACAATGAAAAAATCACGTGGTGTTTGGCGGAGAGATTTGCCCAGTCACAGTTGGATTTAAGTACCCTCTGGCAATCAAAGATGGCTGGCTGGCACTAGGAAATCCCTCCACTGTCACTAAATGGAAGGTGCAATTGGGAAACACATCTTTGAATGGGGAATTTTCCTTTGCCATGTTTGATTTCCAGAGCGTGAGGATATCATTCGTTGTATGAATGAGTAACTGACAGCATCTTGTATGATGACCTCAGTATTGTTTTGCCTTAGCCTTGTCGCTGGGTGTGCAGAACCTTTGCAACGACCTGTATTTGCATTTCAATGAATAGAGAAATCCACAGAACCGATAGGGAGCTGCCCCATTTGTGTATGGCATATTCTACAAACAAGTGATTTGTCCGCCACTCATAGCAAGGTAAACATAGTATAGGTAGTTGACGTTGTTTGGGCAATCCCGATTTACTGGACCATTTTAGAAATAACGGATTGAAACCCCCACTGCGTATGATCCAGTACGAAAAGGGACCAAAATCTTCCTTCTCAGGGACAAATCCTCAGGTACCCCCATTTTTATGGATTAAATCCAACATTTCCAGACATACCCAGGTTGAGCTGTCATACTTTGACGCATATTATTTGGGAACTACACCAGGGATGCAACTTGGCGCGGAAATTCCGGCAGATTCTGATCGAGCCAAAGAGGAGCTAAATGACTAGCTGGGAAAAATAAATCTAAATATATATTATATTTTGCTGAGCCTGATTGAGCAGCAGAAGAATGAGAAGTTGAGTGGAGGGGAAATACGAAACAAAGGTCTTCAAAGCAGCAATCTTAATCATAGAAAATATGGAATATTATGATATTGGGAATGATTCGGCAATGTTATGAATAAAGCCATACGAAAAAACTGGACCTTTTCAGCGGAGCTGCTAGTGCCTGACTATCTGGTGGTTTCAAATAGTTTGTTTAATGCTCGACCCCCAATTGACTTGTGTTTTCCAGGACCTCCAGCCATTTGGCCCTAGGCAAGAGCTTTTGAAAAAGAACGTCATCGACGCTTGGAGCAAAGAGCTCAAGCGAACTGGCGCGGGAGAGCGCACTGCATGCGTAGTGTCTAGGTGAGTCTTTGGGTTATCTTCCCACCTATTGGTTGCCAGTGCTTGCTGATTGCGTGGAGGGATATCCCAGATCCAAATGCTTGTAGATTTATCCATTTATGTCGCCATGTTGAAGCCAAGAAGCAGAGCGGAAAAAAAGGTGACGGTCAGTGTTTGTGCATGGATCCAAGCTATTTACGGCCATTCTGGCATGCATTCTTTATAAGACTAAGGTTTGAAAGAGCAACCGTGCTCAAAAGGAACTCTGAAGTAACCCTAGCCATTTGACTGCAATACCCGAGTTTCAGGTAAACATTACCACACATCAACCCGCTCAAAAAGTTATGTTTTGAAATGGTTCAGGTTCTTTTCCGCCGTTTGCTCTCAATTTTGGGATGTTACCCGAATTTACCGTAGCGCTCAGTGATTTTCCATTGCCGTGCCCAAGTCCCCTCAATGATCACGCGTTTATTCCCGTTTTTGCGTCAGAGAAATGTTCGGTTCTTAGACAATCGTCCTGCAAGACCCTGCAGGTAAATACCATACATGTTTCTGGGACTTAAATATGTAAATTTCTTCGACTTGATGATTGTCTAGTAACTCCCACATTATCATTATCCTTGTTGTTGATGTTGATGTTGATGTTGATGTTGTTGTTGTTGTTGTTGTTGTTGTTGTTGTTGTTGTTGTTGTTGTTGTTGTTGTTGTTGTTGTTGTTGGATAATTCCTTTTTCTTGATGATATCCACTCTGCAAACTCCCCACCGCACAAAATCACAGCATCAAACCAGTGTGTCCTTCAGAAATCCGCTTAGTTTGCATCAATGCTGTGGCTGTCCGGCTAGATTTTTGTCTTTAGATTGATGTACTTTTTATCCCAATGCGAGAGCATGACGGAGTGGACAAAGATTGTTGAATGGGTACAAAATCACCACCAAATCTTCAAAAAAAGGCTCTGGTGGTGATCCAACATTGATAGGAACATCAACCACAAGACCTTGACGCCGGGAACCAATGATATTCCATTGTCATCTCTATATAATTGCAAGGGTATATGACATACTAGGAGCAGCCTGCCAACTGCTTTTCTCTGACACATCCATATTCTTGCGTATACCCACTATGTCTCAAAGCATATATCCCTACGATGTTTGCTTCAATTCCTTTTTACAATGTTTGTTTGAGCATTATGGTTGATAGTTGGTTATATATCCTAAAATGTATCCCCATGATAGTTTCATAAATTGATGATTTTGTTCCATGGAAATAACCAGAAAGTAGTAAAATCGCCTGAGATCCCAAAATCGCATTGCCCGAGGGTAGATCTTCCATTTCAAATAGCCCAAACATCTGCTGGATAATCTACCATTCAGAATTCATATCCCCTGTATCCCATTTATCCATTCGAAATGGCTTTAGACCCCAAAAATTGAACATAGAACCCAAACATAGCCACCTTCAATAGTAAAATGATCTTCCAAAGACCATGGCAACGAGGTCGAAGTCATACAGTTATGTTTGATGGGAAACTCACATCAATCACCCAAAGACCATGTACCTTCGTTGTTAAGTTTCATGTCTATATACCCCGTGTACACTCTATTAAAGGTAGAGCTATACACTACATTGTCATACATACAGTATCCCATTTTAAATGTCTGTATTTGTAAGACCATGATTTTGGGTTTCCCAACAATTTCCCGGTTACATCACAATGTTTGCATGGTTAAATACCAACTGTCATATGTGAAATAAAACAAAATAAGTATAATGTTCTATCAAACTACAAGTAAAATCACTTTGACTATGATGTTCTTTTACAAACTATACAGTTTTGTAGACCCCTTCCAGCTCCGTTCCTCCCGGCCAGGTCGAACCGAAAAATATGCGTTTTCCTGGGTGGCCAGCTTCTCGCCCGAAATGATGCCATCATGAATGTGCCATCTGACAGTAAATTATAAATTGATGGAAATTGGCCAGTTTTGGGGAAGGTAGAAAAGTAAATCCCTACTGATTTGGTGATGATTTACTTTTCTATTCTTCTGGAGGTTGCGAAAGATGATAATCCATGATATACGGTATTATCATCCATTTAAGTAATGATTTGGGAAGTGACTCCATAATAACATCCCATGATCACATAATATCATTTGAATTTGGAAGATTTTCTGATTGTCATGGCTTTGTCTGAAAATGGTTAATCTGAAAATGGCAAAATCTCCCAGTTTTACCCCTGTGATATATCCATCATACTGGATCGTATGATTATATGTACAACTATATATATATATGATTATATATATATATATATATACATGCATATATTTCTTTATCATTGATTATATTCTATCCAATATAACATGCATACCTCCATCAAAAATTCCATATTCCCCAATTCATTGTGGATGGTGAACCCCCAATTTTTCCAGGTTGTCTCATCGTCCAGCTCTTCCCCAGCTTCGAAAGAGGAGAGCTGCAGCCCTCGAGTGCGCTCCCGTGTCATTTTCGGGGATTTTGGATGATTTTGGGGTAAAAATGGAGCGATGTTAAAAAGATATAATAGGTTTAGGAGATTATGGGAAATTATATGGAGGTGAGAAACTACAGGGGATGATACGGGATTCATAGCCAATTGATCTATGAACATTGATCAAACTGGTGCTTTCACCATGCCAAACTTGTGCTTTTACTTGGAAAGTTCGTGGGGAAATTGTGGGGAAATGAGGTACAATGGGGATATCTAGTACATGGTAGTGCCCCAGTTTCTGAGCTAATGGTATATTAACATAGACCCTGAAAATAGTCATTATTTAGAGGAAACTAATCTTCCAACCCCTATCTGCCAGGGTCTATGTTAATTTACCAGAGGGTAATAGGAGATATAAACCAACAAACATAACTGGCGGGCCACCTTGAAAGTGGTCATTTAGTGGGGTTAGCTTCCCCAGTTATGAATGGAACACGCCAGCGTTCGGGGATTTATGAACCGAAGTGATTATCCACTTACTAAGTGAGTGAGATGATCCTCAAAATTATTGGGTTGGAATGGTTTTAGATGCGACTTTAATTATCAAAATGGTGGTAAAGAAACCAACCGTTGAGACTTTAAATAAAGTTTTATCCAAAGTGTGAGCAAATCGATGCTTAAACAAGAAAGATCCTGAGATTCAACAATCCAAAACAGTCCCAAACGGTGGTGGTTAACATAATAAGGATTGTAGGGATTCCACCAACAAACATTGTTTCAGTAGTGGCGATTTGGAATGGAGACATGTTTCAGCACTTGGGTGCGCAATTTTGGGGGCAATAAATGGGTGTTGCCATGAAAAAGGAACCATCATTGTTTGGAATATAAACCAGCCATCCGCTTCTACGAAGTGGAACTGCACGAGTTGCGACACCAGGTCGACATCGAAGCCCGCCTGAAGATGTCCTTTGCAGAGCACATGGCCGAGTTTTCTTCTAGTTTTGGCGAAGTAGCGAAAAAAAACAGAGGTGTACAGTCCAGAGGAATCGAAGATTGCCGAAGGGCCCCATGTTTTCGATACGACGAGATGGTTGGCACTGAGGCTACTGAGACACAGCCCGAGGGTGGCTGGGATGGTCCAGCCACAATTCTTGAAGCCACGGGTGGCATAGGGCATGAACGGCGTGTGTGTATGAGTCTATATATACAGTTTTCTATGTGTATGGGGTGTTTCCTAAAATGGAGGTACCCCCAAATCTAGACCATTTTAATATTGACACCTATGATTTTGTGGTACCAGCCCATTTTAGGAAACCTCCATACACTGTGTACAAGTAAATGTCTGGACATGGTCATCATGTCTATGCAATGCTTACCTCTCTATCTATCTCAAAATATGTTTTTCCATGAATATACAGAAAAAAACAGACACATGAATATTTGCAGAATATACACATATACAATATCATTATATGTCATTATATATCATTATATATCATGATATATATAGACACATGTCTATAGATATGTATGATGGAGATAGCTGGTAGATAACCATAGTGAACAGGTGCTGAGTTGGTTTCACTGGATACGACCTCTGGCTATTTGTGTTTTCTGGTGGTCTAAGCATCAAGAATTGGGATCTATGATAGCCATTTAAAAGGATATTTACGGTATATTTCTGGAATATGTCTGGCATGTTTACGGGATTTTTACGATATTTATGGGGTGTGGGATATATGACTTGGGTCTAAAATACTTGATAGTTCACCATAGTTCACCCCAGTGGCTTCACCCAGATATAACTGATATGGACATTGCACTGAGTCTGCGTCGACCTGGTTCACTGAGCCACTGACTGAGGTGAACCACCATGTAATGAATGGTTTTTTCTAATAGGGCGGAATGGTATATTGATGGAATAGCAAGGAAATATACATCCAACTGATATTCACGTTTGATTGAAAATGGGCATATTCCAAAATGACCATTTTATATAATAGGGTTACATTATGCTAAACCACTTGATTTTGTTGGCATTTTCAGACAAAGCCACGGCAATCATCTTCCAAACCATGCAGAGCCAGTGTTTCATGAAAGTTCATCAGGAAAAACGGTGACCAAAATGCTTACTAGGTAAAATGAGCGTGTTTACTAGGTAAAACATGTTTATCATCTATAAATGAACCATGTTCCATAGCGGTGCTGTGTTCCCAAAGAAGCTTTCATGAAATCCATCCAGATATACCCCCCTTTTTCCATGAAGCCAAACAGCTTCCGTCCAGGACGATGACGAAGGCTGGCAAACGGTTGGGATTTTCGAGACCCGAGACCCGGAAGTTGATGTAGGGTTTCACAGGTAAGCACCAAAGATGGGGAGGGTTACCCTCTGGTAGTGACTAACAGTTTGCTATTGAAAATGGCCATAGAAATACTGTAGTTACTTTACCTATAGAAAGTGGTGATTTTCCATAGTTACGTTAGTTTACCAAAGGGTACTGGATACATTATGAAGCGATCCATGAGCTGGCACCCTCAGCCAATACAAAGGAATGAGAACGGGTAACACGACTCTCACACGGGGTCGTCCATGAATTATACCCCAAATCGCAATCAATAGCATGTGAATTTGATGGTGTCGTCCACGACTGAACATCCCAACCAAGAGCTGGATGGTTTTGATCCACAATGATTTATCATTGATTTATAGATCACAGCAAATCAGGGTGTTACCCTCTGGTTATTTAACATAGCCATCGAAAATGGCCCATTTATAGATGATTTTCCCAGTAAAATCACCATTTACAGGGAATTCTCCATAGCTACGTTGAATAACCAGAGGGTAGTGCAAATGGCTGGAGATACACGCGTCATTTTTTGAGGGGAACTTTTCGACTTTAATTGCGGGCGAGTGGAGGGAAATTGGATTCAAAGTTGCAGAAATGGAATTATTTGGGTTAAGATAGGGTTTGAATGATTTTGAGGTTGTAAAAAATTGGGTGGAAACATGTGAAATCATCTGATATAGTTGGGACTCGTGGTTCGTGAGTTGAAGTATTGCAGTGTGCATCCGCATCCGAGTCCAGGAAGCAGCGCTACGGAACAAAAGTAAGACAGATGAGAGCTGCAGCTGTCCCGGGAAATGCAGTTGGCTGCGCAATCAGCAGCCGTGATGTTGGGATACGAGGCAGCAGTCATTGACGCTGCGAGCTGTGAGTTTGGCTCTTGCTGGTACAAGAGGGAGCTGTGAGTTTGGCTCTTGTGGCCGATGGTCCCACTTCAGCCGACAAGTGGTGACATCCAAGTGCTTGCTTTGGCTCGCTTGTGTTCCTGGGTCTGACAAGCTGACAAGCACTGAAAGCATTGCAAGAAACAGTTGTACCAACCGCACTTAACTCCTTGTACAAATGTGTACCGATGGTGCTGACTCTACTTGGCCTGGGTCAAATACCAGCCATTTGTATATTATCATAGAACCGAAGATGTAACAAAAAGAAAAAAGATCAATGGTAGCTAGCACCAATGAGTCTGGGAACATGACCTAAGTGTGGCGATGAACCATGAGGAATCATAGTTGGACCCCAGAATCAACTAAAGCGATGTAGTTTGATTCAGCATTTGGTGAATATGTACTAGTTTGAGGATTGGATATATATATACATACACATCTGCACATTGAATGTAGAGTGTATACATGCAAATATCCAGTCTATATGTCATCATTTACAATTGCATAAGAATACCTACTAGTGATGATATATGATGATATATGCATATGTAATCATATGCACATTTTGGATACATCAAAACATAGAATTGTTGGATATCGTCTCCCCATTGGGCGTTGCAAGCAGCTCTGGTGCTTCCATGCCCGTGTTTCTCGGTTTTCATGCCACTTGTTGTTTGTTTTCAACCCATTTTTGCTAGATAAAATCCGATATTTCTTGGTGTCAACCCATTTTTCTGAGATAACTCCGATGTTTGTGAGTCAATGTTTGCGGTTTTTTTTTACGGTTGGCAAAATCCTTCCCAATTCAATAGGTCATAATAGGCCGGAAATTTGATCACTGCGGCAGGCCACTCCATCGCAAAGTTTTCGGCGGTGCTGGATTCAAGAAGCTGGGGATCAAATTGGCCGGCAGCTGATTCCAGTGTTAACGATGGTAAATGAACCATCAAAACAGTGTGGATTGGTTATCAAAGGGAAATTATACTATTTGGTTTAATGGACAGGAGATTACAGCCCATATTTTAATAGGAATACACAGTTGCTAACCAATCAGCATGATGGGATGGAATGGGAGTAGTTTTCATGGCTCAAATGAGTTTGCGTCGAAATTAGGTACCCCAAAAAAATGACAGTGCTAAGAACCAAAAAAACATCTGTGGTCAGATGGGTTTGATCCACTTTCCAGAACCAAGGTAAGGGCCCAACCAGCAATGATGCAAAGTTCAGGATCGAAAATAAGTCATTTGATACTGTTGGGGAATACTTGAAACCAATAGAAACCCGAGGTTGGCCATCTGTTTTTTGACATAGCGAACTGGAAAATCACCATGTTTCATAGGTAATCAGCATTAATCATCTATCAATGGGCTGTGGCTTCCATAGCTTTGTTAAATTGCCAGAGGGTAAGCATCGAAAAGATATGGGGCAGATGGATTTTGACGAGAAGAAGAACTTGGAGGTAATATGTATTCCCATTCCCTGAATTGTATGATGGTTTAGCCATATACCAGATGTAAATGGATGATCTCATCCTCCTAACAATAGACATCCCACCAAACACCCTGATGTTGTACTGGATTTGTTCTTTCTGGCATCCCATATGGAAGAGGTTTAAGACAACATTCTTGTACATTTGTTTTTGTTGGTTAGCCCATGTTAATGTCACATATCATTATAATGTGATCAGGGTAG
Organism: Symbiodinium sp. clade C Y103; assembly: GCA_003297045.1. Taxonomy (NCBI): domain Eukaryota; class Dinophyceae; order Suessiales; family Symbiodiniaceae; genus Cladocopium; species Cladocopium sp. clade C. The sequence continues at coordinate 56,794 of BGPT01001949.1, read as the reverse complement.
GGGGACTACAAAGGCTTTGGATACCCCCCGAAAAAAGTATGGCTTTAGAATACTGATTCCCCCCAAAGATGAGACTATCAATGCTTGGCAAACTTCGGGGATCCCTTTATCAAAAAAGGGACAACTGATCTTTGATTCCCCCAAAAATGCCCAGCAACAGAACGTGGTGAAAACGAGTTTTTTCTCAGGACGGAGCAGCGCAGCGAAGTCCCTGGCAAGGAGTAACTTGGTGGAGCTGGTTTGGTGTGCTTTTAATGTTTTTTTCATGGGCATATGATCAATCATCAGGGTAAATTTAACGACCTCACTGCGACCTCACTGGAATTTTGATTGGGAGTCGGGGAATTGTCTCCATTGTGGGCCTTATTCCAGGCTAGTGACATGTATTTACCCAGAATTACCAGCTTCCAGTAGGTGTGCCGCATCCAGCTGCCGTCCGGTAGCAGAATCTGCTGCGAATACGGTGGAGGTATCATGGAGATCATCTAGCTATACCCTCTGGTATTCATGGCCATGATGGAAACTGCCAAAGAAAATAATAGGTGAATCATCTACAAATTGTAATTGTCCATGGCTATTTAAAAAAGTACCAGGGACTACAAATAGTGCGGCTGATCACTTCGAGGATGATAGTTGCGAGCATTACGGAAAAAAGTCGATGCTGATGAAAGGATTTATGTTCTGCTGGATTGAATTTACCCAACAGACTAACCTGTCAATGGACAACGCCCCACCAAAATCTTCATTTAGATTGGCGATCTACCCACAAGGGACTAGGAGTTTCCTGTCAACAAAGTCAGAGTACCACCGTGAGTTTCCTATGATTTTGTGATTTGCTGGTTCTATCTCCAGTTTTGCCCAAATTGGTGCTAATAAATTCCAGTTGTTGTTTGTGAAATTTCCCTTTGAATATGTTTTGCCTATATTATCCATGCTCGATGTTTTTATCCTGTCAAAGTCCTCCTGCTTGTTGGTTGATTCCCATGTTCATTGGATTAGATGAATATCAACTTCCCATAATTGCCAGTCATTTATTCCATAGATTCAAAGAAGTAGTTTTTTCACATCAAGCTTTTTGTCATGTGGGTGAACGTATTAATCTGTGTCATATCCTCTTAAATTTCATGATCTCAGTACTTGGCTTCTTGAGCCCCTATTTGGCGTAGTGAAACTTTTTTGTCGGTAGACTCCCGGTAGACATGTACGAGTCCCTCCATTTCGGGTGATTTTCCACGACATGCCAGCGTCCCATCCCATCATACGGCTTGTTACTTGCTATCCGGTGAATTATCTCAAGTCTGGGTGAAAATAGAAGCCCTGTCTACGAAACCAGATAGGATAACTCCCTTTGTTCCACAACAAATCAACCATCGTTTTACACTACAATTCTCGGGTGTATTTTTGCAGCACTTCCAAGCGGCTCAGCGATCTCTAGTACCACTTTGTAAATCAAACATGGCAATGGAACATCCTCCATTTATACGTGGCTTTTCCCAGACAAACCTCCATGTTTGATGATGGCAATGAAGATTCCCCCATTTGCTTCGATGATTTTTCCACCGCTCTCCACTTAGTTTGGCGATTTCCCAGCGGCCCACCATGTCTGATCCCGGGGGACATGTTTTTTTTAGGCCCTGAGGAATGTTCAAAACCACTGTTGGTTGATGATTATTGGGGACTACACAGGCGACTATACGGGGGAGTGTACAAAGATATGTGGAAATATCACAATCCGCAGTCCCTGAAGTCTGAAGGGAGAATCAAGTTCTCAAGCAACCCCTTTTAACTATGTATAAATCCATGAACTTGTAGGGATCCTGTTCTACAAAAGGGGACGACATTTCGGGCTTGGGCACACTGCTCACCGGTCATGACCTTTTCGTCTAAGGTAGTGATGCGAGTGACTTGTTGGAGGGTCCCGGGGGACCTGAGAGCTGACCTTTGGGCGGTGAAGCAACAAAAAATTGGGATGTAAAAAATGGAAATGTCGATTGCACCCCAAACACAATGATGTACCAAACAATGTATTATTGGTCTGTTAATCATGTTTGTGCTTGGTGTTTATAGTTTTTATGTGTTTATTATCCCTAGTATTATGATTAATATTGGAGTGGAACCCCAAGAATGGTGATAGCTAAGCCCAACAGATAAACCCAAACAGGTGAGGTTGTTGGCTGAATCTTGACGTAGTCAGAGTGAAATAGAGAACACATGTGCGAATTGAAATTTGCCCGTTCTTGTTGGCTGATGGCTTGAACTAGTTATATCTATTTATGTTGGGTTTCCCCATATCGAAGATGATCACGTGCAACAACTTTCATATTCTTCAAGGGGCGGTGAGAACACCAAACATTGTGCATCTACTCTGCACTTATATATTGTTGCAATCTTACTACCGATTCGTTCATCCAAAACCATCAATCAGCGGCATGTTCTGAGCCAAACAACGGCACATATCAGAAAGTCACAAACTCCTCGAGTATCTATGAACATGTTGTTCTTTTGGTTTTTGTTCAAGGGACATCAGTAACGGCCTTTATTACTAGACCCGACTTGCCTTCGCATTTCAGTCCTTCCCAAATCTCGCTGTTGGGGAGGCCATGAGTTGCTGTCCCTGTGGATACCTGTGGTGTTTTGGGCTTCTTTTAAGCTGGGAAAACAGAAACACAAGAAGAATTGGGACAGAAATGGATAGAAGTTGATAGAGTCATGATATCACAATATCATACAATATAAATCCCTTTAATATGTTTGATCACATGGATAGAATTTGATATAGCACATGATGAACATCTTGTTTTGGAAAACAAGCTCAAATGATGATTTCTGTCAGGGGAAGGGGAAGAAGAAGAAATCGCACAACACCGTGCAACCAGGCTCAGGGTGGGACAAGATGTGGCTGGAGACTTAAACAAGAAACATGGATTTTGCCAGCAATCAGAGATACCCTCAGGTTATTTAACATAGCCATGGAAAATCCCCTATAAATGAAAGTTTCAATGGGAAAATCATCCCAAATTAGCCATTTTCAATGGCTATGTTAAAGAACCAAAGGGTAATAAGAGGGATACGGCATTGCCTTCCTATTAATCCGGCATCAATTCCTTCAATCAACCATATCAGATTGGTTATAAATCTGCAAGATGGAGAATTAGATGTCCTGGTATCGACGAGTAGCCAAACTGCATCAGGACCATTAGACCCGCCACAAGAGGTTGACTTCCCATGTGGATCCAGACTATCATTGGATTGGTTTAAGGGAAAATTTACAGGAAACCCCTATATTTATGGGAAAATCAATGGTTTCCTGTAGATTTTCCCTTCAACCAATCCAAAGAGACTATGATTTTGCAGTATGAGACTGATAGCCCCATGATTCGCAACGTATCCGTCTTTGGAAGCGAAAAAAAACTTGGCCAACGTTTTAGACTACGTACAGACAAGAGAGGGCATGATCTTGAAGCCATAAAATCTAGAGAAGCGATGATGAATTTGTGCGCCAAATTTGCTACGTAACATCATATATTTGCATTGCCAGTTTGCTTTCAGTTCAGCTCCTTATCACATCTCCGAATTTAAACAATCATATTTGATGTGGTTCCCAAATTGAACAGATCCAATACTAAACCAGGGTTCCTGATGGGTGTTTCTGATTACTGGCTTAAGCTTGGTTTGGCAGCATAGCGATGGGAACTGGATGAAACTGAAACTGGCCTATTAATGGATACTATTGCTTTGTTTGATGGCGCCGCAGGATATATAGTCATGATTCTGGTGAAGGGACACTTGTTTCTCAATTTGCTGCAGCAAATCGCCTGTGTTTCAGCGTTTCTGCCAAGCCCCTGTAGAAAAGGCGTTGAAATCCAATGTGAGGCGCAATTGCTTCCAATCGCTCTGCTCTAGTACATTTATTTCATTTATCCTCTGAAATCAAGCATGGCTGGCTGGGATCCCCTGCAAATGTGCGCTTGAGTGAGACAAGAATCTAGAAACGGGGAGTTCATGTTTGCCATCTGTTTGGATGAACTATAGTGACCTCACGTCGTGGCTTCACTAAAATGATGGTTTATGTTTGGGTAGTTATCCCCCAAATGGCTGCAAGTTTCATCCCCTTTCAGCTTATTGAATTATTTTTACTCACATGGATCTGAAAATGGGGGGATATACCATGGTATACCTACCGGTTCTGGCCATCAAATAGTGGCGATAATGTCATCAAATAATGGTACAATTCAGCCAGTGTTCGATCTCACTGGGTCTCAAGGGATTCCTGGACGACACCTGCGTCCTCCACAAGTCCCACTAGTTTCGCCGACTTTGATGTTCAACAGGGGAATCGGCGGGAAAGTACACATGATTAATGGACAGATGAATATATATATATACATACACATCAAATTCACAGAATTATAGACATGTGTTATTGCACATAGTTGGCCAGGGTGATTGCTTTCAAGAAGCTTGATGTCCACCCCAAGCATTATTCCACTTCAGCTTGGGAAAGCCTAGTTCCATTGGCCAATACTTTTGAGCATGTTTGGATCTGGCACCAGCCAGCATCCAGTTGAGCAAATCAAATGTAGAGAGAGAAATAGAGACATGATCATGCACAAAGATAGATGCACATGGTTATGTGTACTATATATTTTTCAGATTAACATATGCTTTCCATAAATGGGGGATACCCCAAAACGGATGGTTTTATAACAGAAAATCCTGTTAAAACGGATGATTTAGGGGTTACTCCAATTTAGGAAACATCCACATATGTACATGATACATGATACATATACATCCCGCCGGGTCGGGAACTGAACGTGTAGTCGTTGCGGCATATACATGATACATATCAATATATATATATATATATTATCATATATATACACATCAATAGATATATTGTTATATACATCAATATAGATATATATATATATGTATATGCATCAAACATATATATATATATATGTATATGCATCAAACATATATATATATATATATGTATATGTATATATCAAGATGTATGTACACACCCATAGACTAGATATCTTCCAGCGGCTTGAAGCAACGGCTGCGTTCGCATCAGGGCGAGCTGGTTGATGATTTGGTGCCATGAGTTTGGGGATCCAAGACGGATGTTCGCCGGGATTTTTGGAGATGTGGGTTGTTTTTTTTTGGGGTTTAAACATAGTTTAAGCTGTTTTAACCATGAAACATGTGGGAGATAATGATTGAATGATGGTTGATTGATGATTAGTAGTAAGTTCCCGTGTTATACTACCCGGTATATCTTGGGGATTGTCATAATCCAATATGGGAAATCTCTTCCCAAGCACTGCTCTCGACTTTGCCGAGCAGTTGCTCAGTTGCTCGGAATCTCCAGGATATCGACAGAAGAAGGTGAGGTTGTAATCATGGGGATATGAAGTGGTCTGAACATTTTTTTTTGTGATTGATATGTACAACTGTTTACATTTTACATATATATATATACATGACACATATATCAAACTAGACATATGTATACACATACATATAGATCATATATAGATCATATATACATGAAATTGAACCAATGGCGGTCAAGAATTTGTCCCAAGTGATGATAGATTTCACACACCTGATTGGTCGCCATTGTTGTTTTTAAGGACACCTGATAATCCCCAAGAGAAATCCTAAAAGAGTGTCCTGAGAAACGTGTTGTGAATGTTAAGTAATAGCATTGTAAACCATTACAGAAAGTGTCATGATATTATGTCATTATGATTTTCATGATAAACATTGTTTATATATTATTGTGTCATTTTAAACACCAGCTTTACATTTTCACCGAGTTTGTAAATGTTGAATAATTACTGTTAAGTCGTCCAGACTGCTGGTGGCTGGTGACACCATGGGCAACATCGCCATGGCACGTGAGTCTGCGAGTCCTGCAGATGCGAATTGTTTGGGGTCTGAAATGTGTGAAGTTGCACTAGGATTTGCCAATGACAGCGTGTCCCACTTGCAGAGACATATCGAATCAAACACCTGGAACCCCCAACAATCAGAAACAAATCCTGCTTTCCCGAGTTCTAAGTTCTAGCCATTTCTATCTATTTGTCATGAGGGATTCTGACTTCCACCACAGGGAAGCAATCATAGCTATTTCTGGTTGGGAATGGGGTTTCCAGCTTTGTATGATATGTTCTTTTCGTTCTGACATTGACCCGACTCTATCTTGAGTCCACTCATCAAAGATGCCATAAACTTGGACAGTTGATTTATCTCAACATTTTTTTGCCATCTTATAGCTAAGTATCACTAGTATCAATTAAAGGTCCAGGATTGTACAACTATATAGTTTATGACTACCCTCTGGTTATTTAACATAGCTATGGAAAAATCCTCTAAAAATAGAGGCTTTAGTGGGAAAATCAATGACCATCATTCAAAGATGGGCCATGTTCATCCATTTTCCATAGCTATGTTAAATAATGTTAAATAACCAGAGGGTATATCCCATTCATCCCATTTTAAATCCTATGAAATCCCATGAAAACCAATGGTTTTCCTATGGTTTTCCTATGACATAACCACTGACATCTCCACAGTGACCCCCCCGAAGGCGCTGTTACAAACCTGAACGCAGTGAACTTCGTGCGCACCTGACAGACGTCGCTGGGGGACCTAGCCAGGGCCCAGTTCGCCAAGTGGGGTGACTTTTGGGGGTGATGTAACAAAGGGTTGATTGGGGGAACTATGATTAACTATGTGTTTAAGGAGTTGGTGATAGTTTGGCAACCAATGTGTTTATTCTCATTGGATTGGTTGAAGGGAAAATCTTAACCGGAAACCATGGATTTTCCCATCAAATTTTTAGAGGTTTCCGGTTAAAATTTTCCCATTAACCAATCCATTGAACAAAGGGTTGATTGGGGGAACTATGATTAACTATGTGTTTAAGAGTTAGGGTTTATGTTGGCCAAGTTGGTGCATATAAGTTAGGGTTGATTAGGGGGATATAACTAGGGGATTTTTAACCAACAAAGAGAACTGGGGGCACCAGCCTGCACTCTGAAACCCCTTAGTTCCTCCCAAGAGGCTTCATGTGAATGGCAGATGATATGGCAAATGGTAAACCAAACGGGTTCGTTGATGCTTTCCCCACCAAAAAATGATGGATCTTGAAAGAACAAGTGTGAGTACTTTTGGCATCACTATGGCAACTCAAGACCAATGATACGTATGTGACATTGTGTAACTACCTATGAAATACTATGAAATGGTTGTTTCCAGAACTGAGCGGAACATAGCAGAACCCTGAAGTGTCCTTGCAAGAATGAAGACTTTTATTGTTATATTATTGAACATACACATTTACTTGATTGGGGCAGCCCGCCATCGGTAGCTGAGCCAGAGGCAGGAATGTTGTTCCGAACCCTTCAGATTTGTTGGACAATGGATGCTATGTTGAATGATATATTACAGTGTTGTGTTGGCCCAGAAAGCTAATCCATTCTGAACAATCAATCTACCTTCAGCTGCTGGGGAATCCGCAGAGCATTGCTGCGGTACTCTTCGCTTTGTAAAGATGTAGTATCACCAAACTGTACTGGGCGCGCAAAGATTGTGCCTTCGTGTTTGTTTTCCATCAAACTAAGCCAACCATTTGTTCATCCGAAGACGGAACCCGCATTTGCTGCTTTTCTAGCAAGCCCAATTAGAGTACACCACACGGTATTGGGGACAGTCAATCAGAGTACATTGTTGTAAATCAACATGGAGACGGAAAATCCTCACTTTGAAGGGGAATCAAACATGTTTGGTGAACTACTATTCCATTGCCATCTTGGATTTCCAAAGAGGGTAGGTCAGCCTCAACTTCCATTCAATACATGTAAACAATCTCATTGTATCATTCTGGTCAGACAATACTGATTGAGATTGGCAATCGTCTTTTCTGGCTAAAATCCGCAAATTTGGAGGCCATGAGTCTCAATGCTGGCATTCTGTGCATGAAGAAGGCTCTGCCAGGGCGGGGGGGTTGGACTTGGGGCCCTGCAAAAAAGATATGGGAGGTTCACCAAAAAAAACATGTGATATTAACGGGATATTCATGGGATGACACCCCCGATCTGTGGCAATTCTGTTAGGAAAAAAGATGATTAACCAATAGACGGAATACATCGGAATACCGTGTGTTTTTCTTCAGACAGACCCGTATGGGTTTTGCATTGTTATTCCAAAAGATCGTCCATAAATCAATGCATAAGTAGATTCTTATATTAAATATACTACATAAATTATGTATCTTATATATAATATGTAATATGTCTATTCTATTTTGATATCCCAATACTTGTGTGGTGGTCCTTGAAATACTTAATGATGTGGATCAAGTATTTCAAGAATGAATCTCATTGGTAGAGTTGCTGGGGGCGCACCGTAAATGTTGAGAATCGTGATGGTTTGAATTGGGAAAACTCCATTTGTTGCGGGGGTTCAGAGAATTCTCCATGGACCAAATGTAGGAAAAGCATAGAAAGCGTGAGAAACCGTGAGAAAACCATTACTCATAATTTCTTATATATATATGTATATATATATACACAATATGGTTAAGGGGTGGTTTGTGGCGTTCTAATTTGCGCGTGTTTTGGAAGGGGTTTCCTTGTGAATGTACATGTACTCCACCATGTGCACTTGTCCATATGTATATATATATATATGTCCATGATACATCCCATTCTTGTTGGTTAAATCCCATGTTCACTCCATATTCACTCCATATTTTGCTGAGTTTTACAGGCCGTGTTTTTTGTTGTCCCAGGCCGTCAAGTACGAGACCTGGATGAAGCCGCTGGGCAGATAAAACGAACACCGCAAGATGCGATGCTGGTGCATGAAAGATCTGCGATGCCAACAATTCTTGGGGATGATTTGGTCAAATTCATAACAACAATGGTATTATATAAAGATTTCCAAGCATAATCTAATTAGTGATTTGGCAAACAGATAGAGGGTAATCCGGTAATCCACAATAGATGATGTTCACATATCCTCCGGCAAACTAAAATGACAATGGAAAATCACCATTCTTAGTAGGTAAATCAACTACAAATCAGCATTTTCAATAGCTATGTTGGTTTACCAGAGGGTACCCCAAAGGGGGTTCCCCCTATAAATCGACCATTCTTGGGGCGTATTAACATGTATTAATCATATTTAAGCCATGTTTCTGGGGTATTTTCTTATTTGGGATGTATGTTATTTCAGGTTATTTCCCCATTATAAAAAGTGTTCCATGGCATTGTTGGGGATATTTAAGGACAATGGCATTGGTATTATCTATGGATGATTGATCCCTAACTTGGTCAAACTTGCAATAGGGAATTCCTCTTTTGGGACCGGGGGAGCGTTGTTTCGTAGGGAAACTGCTACCGTGCCACAGACTGGTGACGGGTGGGTGAAGAAAGGTCAGGTATGAGCCATTTTGATGGAGGATTATGTACAATATATGAACTACACACTTGCAACTCAGCTTGAAATGAACTGTTGCAATGCAAGTGTGAAATGATAACAATCGGACGTGTATGGTATCCAAGATGAACAATGGTACCGGTACGATGAGATATGGCCCGGTCTGGGTCAAATTTCAAGACCAGAGGGACGCAATGAATTTGTGTTAAATCATCGGATCGGTACCAAGGCGATAAAGACGTTTCAATATCTACAAAGACGAGAATAGTTGAAAAAGAAGCTGCTTCTGAAGTGTTTTGAAATACCCCCAGGAGTTTCCTCTACAAAATCCCAACCGCTGGCGGCTGCAGAAAGGGATTTTGTAGTAGAGCTATTTAGGGTATATGGGCATGACCCTGAGGTTTGGGATTTTGTAGAGGGATACTTTGGGGTAGCAGTAAGGTGTGCATCTGACCCATGTTTGTGATTTTGCACGCTTATGAAGGGTTCTGTTTTAGGGTGCACTTGAGGGACCCCTGTTTGGGATTTTCTCGAGAACCAGGATCTTTTGTAAAGACATAGTTTGTAAGGGACCCCTGTTTGGGATATTGTAGAGAACCCTAAAGGCCTAAAACAAATAAACTCAAAATACTGCAAAGCCGCTCAAACATTCAAACGAAGGAATTTTGACCAAGCATGTTCTACAAACATGCCGTGCACTTCCTTCCTGCACACCAGTTTTCTGCAGTTGATTTACACCAATCGGTGTTATTGTTTTCTTGGTCTTTTGCGTGGTGCTTTTAGCGCTTGTGCCCCAGACTGGCCACTACAAAATCAAAAATCCAAAGCATACCACACCAAACTTCTCAATACCATTCAAAAACACAGAATTTGTCTAATCATACAGAAGTGGCTTGACAGAAGTGCTCACCTGTGAAGTCGAAGGTGCTGCATTTGCGCAAGGAAGGGGACACCAAGTCCGGGAAGGGCATCAATGACCATTTCAAGACCATGAAAAACCTGGGAAGCGCCGCCCAACAGCGTCCTCACGCAGCGCAAGCTGCTTGTCCGTGGGAATGGAATCAACCGCATAGCACTCCAAGTATGTGCATGTTCAATGCTTTTGCACCTGGAAACGCCATTTGGAGAGTTCTGTGTCGAATGGAAGGCGATAAAAGAGGTCAACACACCATGGAAGATAATCTATGGGCGAATTCAGTAAATCGTGGATGGGTGGTTTAAAACTCCATTGAACCATGAATACGGGTTTTGCATGGTTTTATACTACATAATAAACAGCTGCTAAGAATATAAGATATTACAAGATAAGGATCTATATAAACAGCTACTTTGCATGGTTCTTATACTATGTAAGACAATATAAGACTATCTAAACAGCTGCTAAGAAAAGGATGCAGGGTAGCCAAGATTGGCCATGGAAATATCCAAACTGGGGCACCATAGCTAACGAAAAGGTGCCACAAAAGGTCGTTTCACGCACCAAAACAACAGATGTTGTTTCCATTCAGAAATGTCTCACTCGGGTTGAAAAGCCAAGTACGACAACAGGCGATTGAAGAATGAGAATTCTTTGAATATCGATTCTATAGATGTGGTTGAATACTGCGCATTAAAGCAACAGATAGCGACACCGATGGATTCAGAGGGATTCAATCCGATGAAGGATGCCTTGTTCATGGTTGTTGGTGGTGAAGATTTCCCCGCTCAAACACGTGGGAATTACCGAACTTGCGTGGATTATCCCATTAATTATATAGTAGTATAGGATCCCCATAAAATTGTTGGTCTACCACTTCTATCCTATTCTTTGTTTGTGTTTTAATAACCCCAACATCATAGACACGTTCCCAACGTCACGACGTCGCATGGCCCAAGGCGGAGCAACAACCGGACGCACGTGCTGATTACAGACTGGAGGGAGGCAACTGCGGGTGCCAGCCACACCCAACTGGTTCAATATATTGATGTTTATTGGGTATTTTACAAGCCACAGATATAACGGGATGCTTGTTTGCCAACTAATATTTCATGGGATGGGGAGGTATGTTTGGTCTTTTGGTTGGTCATTAGAGGGTGATAATTTACCATCAGTAAAAGTGGAGAGATAGCTGACAAATGGTGGTTCGTTGGCTATATGGGTGTTCTTAAAATGCGAGCCCCCAAGTTCTCATCCCAGTTTTTGGTCATTTTTCCATATGCCATTTGGATTACTGGGGTTTGTTGCAATTCCCTAGGAGTCGCATTTCTTGACTGTCAGGGCCTATCACAGTCATCCAGCCTACATTGAGCCATCTAAAGGAATCTAACTGAACGCGCACTGCATGTTTGCTCAAGAGCATTGACCCAAACCACAGGAAATCTGGCCAGTTCTGTAAGTGGCTCAAATCTATGGATGGTGATCAAATTCTGACTCATGCCCCTGTCAACCAACTTCATTCATTCCAAGAATTGTACCAGCTTTGTGGGTCATGAGATTTGTGCACAGTTTCTTGATGAAATTGCCAATTTGCTATCAAATGTGGGAACTCCAAATTGTTCTTGGCTTGAAGGCCGAAAATAGATACTTCCAGAGGGGATGATTTGGACACACTATGTTTTTTCCAAAGGTATAATGCATAGACTTAGATTCAGACTAAAAGCCTTACAAATCCTGCACAGTGGAAGTGGTAGAAACATTGATGTACAGTCACCCTGCAGTAGATTGGGTATCTTCAGAATATTTTAATAGTTTGCATAAGTATGGAAAATGGCCCAGTGTTATTAATAATGTATGATGATTTACGTATAGAAGATGGTGATTTTCCGTAGCTACATTCCATCTTTGTCAATTTTCTTGCTGGAGTTGTTGCATGTTGTTGCTAAAATCAGATTGCACCAACACCAGCACGGTCACGTGTAGTTTGTTTTGAACAGAAGTGGAGTGCCAAAAAATAGAAATGCTCAAGTAAAGCCTATTGCTCACAAAGGTACTATAATAGTTTACATCCAAAATCAAAGTAGATTGTCAGTAATCGCAAGTATTGTCATTGAAAAGCATATACTAAATTGCCAGGTAATGAGGTTTTTTTCATTAGGCACGTACATGAGAAATTGATACAATATGTGAATTTAGATGACTTCAGTACATCGAAATTTACCAAATCCAAGTCCAAGTCATGAATGTACAAGGAAATAAATCGTGTTCCTTATATTTATTCGGGTTTTAAGCCCCTTGACTGATACGTAACATATCAGAGAATACCATTATCCACTTAAATAATGGGGTGGATCAACACCAGTAGATGTATGTTTTTATAGTCGGTTTAAGATACCCGTTTTCCACAATTATCAATTGGTTTATAAACCGCAGTTTATCGCCATGTGATTTCATCCTCCGTATTTTACAACCACGTTTTCGAACAGGGGTGTTTCAGGGCTGAACGTGGGAAGGGCTTAATGGCCTTCATCCCTAAGTTTCATGGTTATATCATATCCCTATCTATATTCCATTATATCCCAATTATACCACCGTGTCGGTTCATCAAAAAATACATGGATTAAGTTGCCATTTCTATCATCTCTAATGTGATTCATGATGGGGTGACATTTTTTTAAGTCATCAATACCATAGTATACTATACATAAATCCCTCAAGATGAGTGGTAAATATGATATCCCCCATAAGCTCACCATTACTATAGTACTGATCAATAGCCAGTTTTTTTCGTCACCAGTATCCTTTTTTTTGCTGTACATAGAACGATTAATCATAACCAGCAAAAGATCACAATTTTCTGTTGACTATCAAAGCTTGACCATGATGATGATAATCACGAATAGTCATGATCACTAATAATGATAAAAGCACATTAGTATTGATAACTCATCATAGACCACAAATCTATATTATATGATTGATAGAAATTGTTATGCATAGTAATCTCACCTAGGATTATGATAAATGTCGGTAATTATCACAATAGTAAACCAGCCCCAATTGCACAATTTTTTTCGGTGGGATTCAAACCATTCCCAGTCATGGGTGGTTTATGGCATTGTTTTACTCACATCATAACTATTGATTTATATTAATGTCATGACTAATGGTGGTTAATCCGTATAGAAATATCATAGTAGATTCTGGTGAGTAATCTATTTCCATTGACTATTTCATAATAGTGGATTATAAATTGCAATAGTCATTGGATTGCTTTAGGGGAACATTTACAGGAAACCCTGATATTTCATCGGAAAAGCCATGGTTTCCGGTTACGATTTTTTCTTAAACCAATCCAATGAAACGAGATTTCCACTTCTATATTGTAAATGAACCATACCCCAATGATATATTGTATATAATGTACATAGGGATATACCCACATTGGTGCTTATGCTACCATTTCTATTGACCAGCGGTCCCAGCCCTTTTGCCATGCTGCAGGCCAAGCCGTGCCTTAACGCGATGGAAGAGAGTCGGGTGGCCCAAGGTGGCGGTGGCCCATGGTGAACACGGGGTGAAGAAATGGTGAAAAAATGGTAACAGAACATGGTAGAATGGTAATATAAGCAGTGAACATACCCTGATCAATGGACATTTGAATGCGTTTGAATGGGATCAAATGTTGGATGGAATGGGTGATATTCTATTTTCAGACACGCACAAATGGTTCGTAGGCTATTTACCTGCTTAAATGTTGCTACAGTAATACTTATGTCAATCATTTTGTATGTCATGATCAAGAACCGGTGGTCATTTATTGATAGTAGTGGATGGTTCCAAAGTGATGCCGCCCAGTGATAAGTTGGCTTAGCTATAGCCCCTAATTCATATAATATATATATATGTATACATACGGGTTTGTTTGAAAATAGTGTATCCCTAAATCCAATGGTGAATCATCATTATCCCATATTATCTCTATAAATAACCATAATTGGAGGTATACCCCTTTTTCAGACACATCCATATATTCACCATAAGCCATAAACCCAATGTTGAAATTGGAATGTGTGCGAACTTAGCAATTCCGAACCAGGACACTACCTACTAAAAGAGACCCTTTCTACATTATTCTACCCCCATGAATGACTTATTTTCCCCACTGAAGTGTTCAAATAAATCACCACCTTGCATGGTTCAACCACCATGTTTTATGAATCAATGTTTATAAATTGAATGACTATAAATCCCTTATATTCCCCTATGATTCATATGATTCTCTATTTTATATGGCGCTTTTGAAGGTGGAAAGGTACTGTGAGGACCACAGTCTTTTTTTCGTTCGTGCCATGTTCAAAAGTTGGATGATCTACCTATAGTGGCGGATGGTCATCAATCCAGTAGGGATTTCTATAATTATACTGTTTTAATGATTCCAATTACCCTCTGGTAAACTAACATAGCTATTGAAAATGGCCATTTATAGTGGATTTCCAAAAAAAAAAATGATTTTCCATAGTTACTTTTCAGGGCTCTTACCCTCTGGTATATTAACATAGACCCTGAGAATAGCTATTTTTAGAGGAAACTAATCGTACAATCCCTATCTGCCAGGGTCTATGTTAATTTACCAGATGGTATATTGTTTTAGTGGATGACCAGGGGCCCCACAAGAGCTTCTTTTGGCCATGGAAAAACGCTGGGTCGCCATGCTGGAGATGAGAACATGAGTTTTGACCCCTATTTGATAGTGATATGTTATAAGTACCCTGTGGTAGTTTAACATAGAGCTATGGAAAAGCCGCATTTCAATAGAGAAATCGGAACTCATTCGTAAATTGGTATTGTTCATTGCTATGTTGATTTCCTGGAGGGTATGTGTCAAAATATTTGAAAATTCAGACCTAGCCGAGCACAGATTGACTTGGCATTTGTAGTATTCGGCCACTTGATCTTTTTGGATCTTTTTGGATTCCCATTCCGCTGCTCCTATGATCCAGGGTGTGTGTTGACCACAGCCACATGAAATGAAAGGTGTATGATTTAACTTATCACTTGCATTCACTGCGTGATACCTCAGAAAGTGAGATTGAGTTCAGGGAAGCAAGCAGCTTTTCACCTGCTTTATCAAGTGGATGGATACAGATGCCAGCATCATGCGGCCAAAGCCTTGACTTGATTTTCGAAGTCTTGACCCAGGGCATTGCATGTACTTCCTCAGACTTTCGCTAAAAATACATCAGGAACAAAGATGAATAGCCGATGGGATAAGTAGAGAAAGTATTTGAGTTTAGATGAATTAGAAAGGATAAGTAAATGGAGTTGCTCATGGTATTTGAGATGAGTAAGATGCGATAAGTAGAGATTCCACCAGACATGTCGCCTGTAAATTCCACCATAGAATTGGTTGAAGCTCCAATTTGCTCCAAAATTGCCAATCAATCCATTTGATCAACATGTAAAATGGTGGGGTTCCGGCATATGGAGATGGGTCAATACATGTGCACCACGAGGTCGACCAAGGGAATGGCCAGAGACCATGGTGGGGGCGCCCAATTTTTGAAGAAAACCGGAGGGGGGGGGTGCTTCTCAGGACTTCACATAGCGAACTGGAAAATCAAGATATTCAATAGGTAAATCATCATAGATCAATATAAATCATCTATTATTGTAACAATAAAAAATCGGCCAGTTTCCATAGCTATGTTAAAGGGTATATATACCCAACAGTGTCATGTCCAAATTTGAGTGATACCCCAAAAAGTCATAAACTCGGTCCAAACATGATGATAAACTCCACGGGATCTTAGGGTGCACCATGGTATACCACGCCCATACTTTCTGAAGGAATCCCTGCATCACAGGAGCGATTCTGTCCAGTGTTGTGGAGCGAAAGGAGTTAGGGCTGGAGTCAAAGGCAGCGAATGTTAGATGGCAGCCAACATCAATACTTTTCAGGGCTCTTACCCTCTGGTATATTGACATAGACCCTGAGAATAGCAATTTTTAGAGGAAACTAATCTTCCAATCTTTATCTGCCAGCGTCTATCTTAATTTACCAGAGGGTATATTCTTTGGCTGTCTTGTTCCTTGCCGATTGGCCATTTGTTTGATGAACATTCCGATTGGTACCTACGAAGACTGGCTATAATCCAATTTGATATAATTTGATCCAATTTGCCTATTTATTTGATCACTTCCCCTTTCGACTTCAGCATTCGCATCTGCGCAGATCATTCTGTGTGACCTGCCAAAGTCGCATGAGAATGCGATTAGCTGGGTCGGCACTGCCCAGTGGCGTGTGGTGTGGTTGGAAACTGGTAGCAGATGCAAATGGTGAACTCCCTTTGAAAGTTGGTTTGCAATGGTGTGGAATATGTTGGAATGATATAAACTGTTTGGGCAAACCTCCATTTTTTTTTCCATTGGTCCCTCCAGTTTTTGCAGTCTGAGCTGCAACTCGATGAATTTATCATGATATCTGGGTCAAGGGCCGAATTCTTCGGCAACTCAGAGGACTGTGCCATTCCGTGACACTCAACTTGGGTCAACTACAGTTTTCCTTCGTTTTTGGTGCGAACTTTGATTGCCATTCTGATCTGAATGTACCTGTTTTAACAGGGTATACTGGTATACCCACAAATGGCCATTGGAAAACGCAACCGATGATGAAAATCATGGAATCTGGACGTAGCCTATTTTCCGTCACCAGAACTATAATCTCTTCTTGGGCTTTCCTATCAGCCTTCATTGCCCACAAATCCGCTGATTGATCATCATACTCCCCGTGAAACTTGGGGCCAGGTTGGACTGCATACCCTATTTTTAGGCACAAGTGTTCAAGCACTGAATGAACATCAAATATCATCAAACAATTTAAAAGAAATAAGATTCTCAATGATTCTCATTATTCTCGTTTGTGCCCGTGCTCGCTTCAGGCTGCCAAACAAGATGTCAGCAAATGCAAGCTGCATGTGCTATTGGAAAGTCCCAACAAGGAACATTTCCAAGTGCCTTGACTGAAAAGAGTGGCCAAGGGGGGCTGGGAACAGTGGTGCCCCAGTTCGGAATCGCTAAGTTAAAGTTCACTTGGTCAATTCTATGGTTTATGGTATATCAGACTAGTTGCCTTGGTTTATAATCGTTTATAAATCAACCTATAAGTGGAGGGCACCACCTTGTGTGGACGGTCTTATCAAATATCATCAATGAAGGGGAATAGGGATGGGGATATGGTCCTCATAGGTTTCTTAGCATCTGCCCGCCACAGATGTCCTAAATTCCTACCAGTTGATGAAAACAGAAGGGCAACCTCCGTTATTCACAACAATTATGGCATACCAGTTGCGGGCCCACATCAATCGTTTCCATTTCTGGAGATTGAAAGGGACGTGACCAGGTGAATTTCAGGTACAACCTACCTTTCTTCAAAGTTTGTGAGTTTCATTTGCAATTCACAAAGCGACCTGAGTTGGGAGACTTATCTACTTGGCAGATAGTATCTATGTTACCTTCCAGAATGGCAACGGAATAAACATTGCAGCCGTGCGATTCTGAGCAGCCAACGATCCCGTAATTTACCAATGGGGATAAGAGACCGATTTTAGCGCGATTCATAAGCCTGATGACTGTAAAATTCTGGTCATCACAAGATGGATATGCATACATTTACATTGATGTGCATACATAGGCAGATGATGGCAGATGTATATACGAGCATATCCTAGTACACTTAAATGGGGTGTAGATCTCGGTATGTGGCAATCTGTTACGAGCCGGACACCATTCAAATCCACCATTTCGTGAGGTGCTATCCATATGTTTGTGAAGCCGCCACCTTTGATTTGGCACTAGCAACCAGATACCCGCTCAGCATTCGAAATTCTAAGTTTTGTCCTATTCATACATACTACTAATATGTTCATGTTACATGATCTATTCATTTATATACAAATGTACATCATGGTCCACTTACCCTCATGATAGACATTGAAGCTTAAACACCGTATATCTCCAGGCAGTCACCCATCGGGATTAAGCCATTCGGCCATCGAAGACTTCTCGTATGTTTGTACAGTTGTTTCACAACACAGCTTGGCTCAAAGTGATTCACCACTAATGTGGTTATTGATGCTAGTGCAGATGAATACTAAACATCCCGGGTGAGAAAGTTGTTTCTTTTGTTATACTAGTGCCCACCCAATAGTTGCGGTGCCAAGATTGTGCCATAATGGTCCTTCAGCGACCCACGCAAAAATTACAATGTTTGGTAGCCCCGCTTTTAGGAAACCGGCCAAATATCTTCTGGTTGTGAACATATATATATATATATATTGTATCCCATATATACACATTAAAACCCATAAACTGGTTTTTCTTGACCGTCATCCCACTTTCGCCTTTCGCTGGCCATTCTTAGGAAATCAAAGATCTCCTGCAAGGATGCTATGAGTCGATGTCTAAGAAGAGGCCACCGCCAGTCGATGATCTTCGGTGGGTGGATTTCATAGTTGGCTACCCTATGCGAAACATGGGGGTTTCCTAAAATGGGGGTACCCAAAAATGGATGGTTTATAATGGAAAATCCTATTAAAATGGATGATTTGGGGGTACCCCTATTTTAAGAAACCTCCACATACAAAAAGAAGCGAAAACCCCATGGAGAAACCTGTTCGGAAAATGATCTACATTCATGGTAGATTTTCCACACTCTATAGTAGTTTGCCCTAGGGTATGCTTTGGATCAACATTTGCCTTAGAATTGAATTGGATGGTTTGATACTTGCCATGACGAATTTTATGGGGCCATGTTTACCTCACTTTTATTCACTTTTCATCCATGGACAATTTTTTATTTCTTGCCATACATCGGTACAGTTCGGCCGAGAAGTGGTTGATGGGTATGGGTCACATGGAGCAAAACATCCCGATTTCATGGAGACGCATTCTGAGTTTCTCTGAGAGGGAACCCCAAGATCCAATGTTTTATCCTCAATGATTAAAATTGTATTTTTGGGATACAAACCATTTTCAAACAAAGCCATTTTGGGGTTCTATGGTTTTGATGGTGTTTTTCGCCCTTTCCACGTGTCAAGTTATTGATTTGACCAGAGATGCCGCGGATTTGCTCAGAGGATGAAATCGAGCCTTGCAGCCTCAATCGTCAAGGTGACCTGTGAACTTCTTTATCAAAGTGATTGCTGTTTTTTTCAGGGTAGATCTCACCAATTCCCCTATTCAATACCATTCATTTTCATCCTCTTAGAACCTCATGTGAGAACCTCATGAAATGCCATTAAATCATGTTGCTTGAATATGTTTCATGGTTCATCACCACGAAATCTCTCTGCATTTCCCCATTCTTGGCACCAGGCCGGTTTTGCTTCCGTCGACTCCGGGACCGCTGGCGGACCAACACGAGACTGCAAGGCGAGAATCCACCCCAGGGGCCCGAAAGCAAAGTCATCGGAAAATTTGTGAAGATGTGAGACAATACCTGAATATGTTTCAATATGTTGGGTAAATATATGTAAATCTATGAGCATCTAGTAAAATCTATGACTAAATCTATGAAAAACTAGGTACACCCAACAATATGTTGTTTTTTTCTCGGAGTGTTTGATATGATGGGAGAATAATGGGATAGTTATCATCATGATGTGGTAAACCCAATGCCACAAACCATCGCGGATTCAAACAATCCCCAAATGGTAGGTTTATGGCATGATATTTACCACATTGATCATTTAATCATGAGTTGATAAATGGGTAAGTGACTCAATGAATGGTCACCATTTGATTCTTATTCAGAAACGTATTCAGGAAGTTGTGCGGGTTAATTTAATTGCAATCATTACCCTGTGGTATATCAACATGGTCATGAAAAACGACATGTTTAGTAGGTAAATAACCTACAAATTGTCCATAACTATGACTAAGAGAGGGCAATATCCTACTTGATGGGTTAAGAAATAGCTTAAGTTGGACGACAAGTTCATGGTGTTGATGAGCATTCAGTAGGCGGAGCTAAGGAACTATTGGTATCCTTCCTTGGTGTTGAAGATTTCTCATGGGAGTTCATGTTGCGAACAAATGTTGGTATGATTTTTAGAACCAAGCAAAATCACGAATCTTTTTCTGATCTTTCGGATCCAATCATACCCAGATTCTCCGAAACTCCTTATTGGAAGCCATGGGAAACCTCAAATTGCAAGGAGATTGATTTCAATGTTGACCAATCACTCCTTACATGACATCTGTAGCGCCAAAATCTGTCGATTTTGGATGTTTTTGGATGATCTTTGTGGTCTCCTCGAATGGAAACCCGCAGTTGGCCAATTTTGGGCAGGATTTGTACTGCGCTATATGGGGATGGGTCAAAACCTATCATCATCAATTTTAATGGGATGAATATCCATTCACCAGCTATTTTGGGGTTCACTAGGTACCAGGGTTTTGACTCATAGCCATATCATGATATAATTTGCTCTTCTTATCTTGCATTTTTTAATCTAAATTTGCTGGTCGTTATGAGTTTGAGCTTTCATGCTTTCACCACCCATGGGGCTACAGGATGGGTCCAAGCTACCCCAGATCTGTGGTTCCCGCAGCAATCACGTTTGACTCTTCCCAGCATCAAGTATCATAAGAAGTTGCAAAAAAAAAACAGAAGTCTGAGATTAGTGCAGTTTCCATGACTTCAAAGATTACAAAAGATGATCTTGAATGAAAACGAATCTCTTAGAGTAGCCTCTTGATCGAAATGAAGCCAAACTTATTCCATTGATATCCCGTTGTATCATATAGCAAAGCCGTATTTTGGACGGTTAATCCCAATTTGTGTTGCTTAAATCACAATTTACTTCGATGATCTTCCCAGATCAGATTCCTCGCAGGGGCAGCTCGGAAAGGCATAGCAAGGTGCGAGAGTTTGGAATTCCTCGCAAAATCCACAGTTGTGTCCCTCAAGAAAGGTGGGGATAACTAGCAAAAACCATATAGGGATTGACATGGTTTATGTAACCATCAAAAATTGGGGTCTAGGAAACAGAAATTAAGATTCAACCAACAAAATTGGCGGAATATTGGATTTCACCAGCAAAGTTACGGGAATTTGAGCAACTACCCGGACATGGTAATGGGATTTAGCCAATAGCTAATGGTTCTGGTGGTCTAAAGCCAACCAGTTAGTTGTGGGGATATGGATCGATATTCATGGGATATGTTCACAACCAGAAGATATAGTATAGGCGTGTCTGAAAACGGGGGATTAACCTGCTTTCAGACAAACCCTTCTGGTACTTTTTGGCGAGGCGTGTTGCTTGCGGCAAGTTTCGGAAGTGAGTAATATTACGGCCAAACACCTCGTTTTGCCCGAGGCACTCTCAAACACAGTAAATTATGGTCATTCTGGCATTCCTGAAAAGCTCAGTCAAGGTGACTGTGCGTCATTGCACAAGAATTGCACAAGTCATCCTGAACCCTTTCATCGCAAGGCAGCAAAACCTTTAATTAATCCTTGAGGTCCTAGATCCTCCACCCTAAACCCAAGAAAACATGAATAAAAACAGAAAAAAAAAACAAACATGGAAAAAACACTAGACACTAAACACCTAAAATCACCTTAAAAACTTAATGCTTAGATCCTCAAACCTGAAACCTAGAAGGTTTGTTGGGCCCGATCATGAAGGTACCATCATATGTTTTACATGTTTTGACCATAGTAAAGTAAATATGCAGATTACTTCGAATGACCCTCATTCATTGACCACAGAAGAGTCTGTGCTGAGAATGAAAATACAAGAATGTATGGAGAGACCAGGTCAATGGTACTCTTGGTGATCAGACATGGCAATGAAAAACAGTGACTTAATTCGGTGATTCTCCATGATTTTCCGTGATTTTCCATTTAACATCATTTAACCTCTGGAAATGAAATGTAATAAAGGCTCCATGGCTAGGCGGGATCTCCCAGCCGCTCTATACTCCTTGCCTGGGCAGGTCACGATCGCTTCGGATGCAGATTCCGATGAAATTCGTGAAGCCATCCGAAGTGGGTCCATTTTGAGCTTGTGAATTGCCATGGTGCAGTCATGGCAGTCATGGCTGGCCCACACCTTTTTTGGGGGGTGCAGTGAAAATGGTCACCCGGATAGGGGATATGATCGTCTGGTTGAAGTGTTTATGACCTCAGTGAGGTCACTGGGCTGGGGTAGTGCACTTCTTTTGTCAAATAGCTATTCTCTCAGGTTGGTGAAGTAGATGGTAAAATCCAGGATATACTGGGAACAGGGAATACAAGGCTTATACTGGAACATTCTGGAGCTATGATGTTTACAATTAGATGCTCACCATATCTCACCATAGTTTTTGGTGAAATGAGGTGAACTGCACCCCCCAGCATCGCCATGGGAATGGGTCAAACTTGTTAAATGCATGTCCGAACAAAACCGGACGTTCGCCCATGAACAATTCTTCGGCCAAGACAATGTTATGTATTTGTCACCAGAGGATGAACAAAAACACTGGCTATACGCAGTGATTTTGACTTTATGTTTCCAGGCTATTAGCGTTTCAGGGCTTAGGCGTTTAGGTTTTTGGGGTGTGGAGTCTGTTGTATTGCAAAATTTAAGACATTTGGCCTACGCAGGGATTTGAGCATGTCAATCAAAATATGTGGGATCCGTCGTGGGCAAAAGTCTGGTCTTCAGGGGACATGTGGTAAAACTCGGAACCGGAAATATCGAGTTCGTTTGGTGACGTCCTTTTCTAGCTGGCTGATTGATCAAAAAAAGGGGTTAACCCCGGGCCCGCCTTTAAAATCTATACTAAGCGATGAGAACTGGTGTACAGACCGGCCCGGCAACATTTTTCCAATGGGACATTGCTGCATGAACTATTCAAACTAGGGGGTTCATGACTTGGCCCAGACCCATTCAGACCATGCTTGTCATACACCCTGAGATCATGTACCCTGACAGGAACGGTGAATTGCTTAGTCTCAGGTTGACGGTCATCAACCAATCTGATCCTTAGAAAAATATAGAAACATAATGAAACATATATTTATCCGTTATATGAGTTATGTGTGGATTCCCATTGTGGAATGGAAGATCATTGCGATCATGCGCATGAATCCCATGTTTCGATGATAGCACTAACATAGTTTCTGTTCGGTCAACGTTCACCCATGGCTTTGTTCCTCAGGGTGTATGATCGAATCTATCGGACCATATATAGTCCGAATAGTAGCCGGCCCAGTCATCTCAGATGCTCCATGACAATCTTTGGCTCAAGTTGAGTAGGAATTGAGATTTGACATAAGTGATCAACAATGAACACCATCGCTATAGCAAACTGCTAAAAGATAGGAAGCTAAATCGTACTAAGAGTGGAAAGTGACTTTTCTACCCTTAACCTTTGGGGAGGAATGACTACAAAACACATGAGATATGATTTTACAAGCCAAGGGAATTCAAACTCAGCTGGTTGCTGGTTTCAACCGTTTCAAGTACCTTTCATGAATTCTCTGGTGCGGTGAGTCAGGGCGAGTCCTGGTATCCGACTGGATGTCATCGTTTCGGCTCTTTGAAACTTTGGCGTCGTTCCAACTATTTTTGTTACTTCTGGGGGGATGGAATATATGGAATTTGTGTTTCGGCGAATACGATTCAAGTTTTTTCAGATTTTTTGGACTAGTTAGGGCCCGTGAAAATGCAGACCGAAGATAACGATCATCCCAAACTCGACCGTTCCTCCTGGTAATCCACAAGTCCTGACATTCTGAAGGCTGCTGCCTCCAATAGTCTCCAGTTCTGGAAGATCTGAAGATTGAAAAATCCATAAAAATCCAAGCGACACCTAGTCATAGCAAATCTTTTAAAAATCAATGATCGGATTTGCCATGCCGAGATGGGTAAGATATGTTCCCATAATGTCCAATATGTATATATATATATATATTTATGTATATACATATATATATTTATATTTATATATTATATATACACGTTATAACATACAGACATATCATATACATTGTCAAATGGTACTGCATTTGCCCAACATTTTGCAACCAAGCCTGAGCATCTCGGCTGTTGGTGGCTGGGGGCTACTACGCTCGGCCGAGGGCCCATGTGCTTCTCGGCCAGCCCCTAAGAAAGCACGGGAGTGCACCCACCTGCAGGGCGCTTTCTTCAGATTTTTTGGTGCTGGGAGCCATTGAGAAGAGACCCAAGTTCGGTTGATGTTGGTTGATGATTAGTTGGAGGATTATACTATATACATTTGTATACCTGATATTGGTGATTATTACAATCCAATAGTGGAATCCTGGAAAATTTGAACATGGTGACTTTGGAGAGTTCGCGCCATCTTCGTTAAGCCAATTCCTGTGAAACTTGACCATCTCAAAGGCTACCTGCGCCATGAACATTTGCAGAGTACCGAATCAGAGTTTCGTCCAGAGACCCTCCTTGACTAGTTTGAATCAAACATGTATCACATAAACGAATGAGCAACAAACAACCCGTACTATGACATTCTTGGCACTCATTGGTTATCCACCCATACTGGGGAATTAACATGCATCGTTTCTATATTTGGCATTGGATTGCATCAAGCAAATAGCTGTCATCAGCACACCCAACAGGGTGATCATATGAATTGGCATACGCCAATGTGCCCAATGTCTATAGTATGTGATAAAAATGGTCAGTAGCAGCTACTTAGTTTACATGTTTTTTCAAAATGATGTTCCCATGTTTATATCACATTCACCTGTTTGCCACACGTTGCAACACAATTCGAACTTATCGTTGATTTTGATCCTCTGTTTGGAAGATCTTCAAAGAAGATTCCAGCCAGGGCCTTAGATCGAACAAGCAAGTCACCCTCCAATAATTTAAGATAGCTAGAGAAGATGGCCCATTTATAGATGGTGCACCAGTGAAATAAGCGATTCTTCAAAGCTATGTGAATTGCCAGGGGGTAGGTAACTTCTGATTGCTGTAGATCTCTCTCGCACATTTCAGTAGATCAGACCATCTTGTGTATGATATAACAAATGCTGTGGCTTTCTCTACAAATGGCACCTGCCTTCATGGAATCACAAAATGTACAGATCCAGAACTACAGAGTGAGGGGGGTTAATGAGGTCCTGTTAAATCTGAGTCACTGCGCGAATTGTGACTATCAACTCGTTGATTCGGGAAGGATACTCCCCAGATCTCCCCAGTACATATGTATGCGTGCAACCTGACATAGCGTGACAGAAAGAACACAACATAGTGTATGTGTGTAATGTGATGTGATGTGATGTGATGTGATGTCATGTAATGTAATGTAATGTAATGTAATGTAATGTAATGTCTGTATGTATATATATATATATGTTCAGCACCCCCTTCCCCCAACGGATGCACAATGGGACGCTGACCTAGATTTATGACATCATAGTGATCCATAATGTAAAAGAATGAATGTAGAATATTGTATTAAGCCTCTATTAAACTAATAGAAGCAGTTTAAGATAAGAACTTGAAGAGCACGAGCCGGCATTCGGCCACAGAGTTGCTTTATTCATTCTTTTTCTGCATCGCAGTACCGTCTCCCTCGATATTGAAAGAATGTAAAACAAACATGATAGCCAAAAACAAAAACAAAAGAAAAAATAGAGATCCTGGGGACCCAACATTTGGAAAAGCCAAAAAACACTTGGAAAACAACAAAACACCTTTTTCAGGGGTCCTGAGGACCCCAAAGTTGGAAAAGCAAAACAAACTCCAGAGGTCCTGGTGGCCCCATTGGGCCGCGATGGACCATGTTCGTTCAACCAAGACCGGACCATGTTGTTCGCGCAGCTCGTTTTTGTGTTTGTTCCATCATTTTTGTTTCCAGAACTTTTCAGAAGGGTTTGAACATTGTCCTGAACATTTGTGGGGACTTCGAATAGGGGGACCATATTTACTGGCCCATATTGCAAATGATACAGCACGACTCTATAGGTCTTTGATGCGGCGGTTGTAGGGGTTGTGGAGGGGAGTCAGCCGTCAATGCGACTGATACTCCTTGGCGAAAACTCGATGTCCGACCCCCAGAGATCCTTCACCCGCCACCTGGAGCGTTGCTAGGTCAGTTCTGATCTTTCTACGAAAACGTGTGGTTTCATATGGGTTTTGTATGCAAATAGGATAGCAACAAATGTGATGATCACCATGTTCCCGTTCAAACGGTCTTTTTTTGGGTGGTCAATCCTCCATTTTCGATTCGTGACATGATGCTAATCCCATCATCGGTGGAGAAGAAACACGTTTTTGGAACATAACATGCATGGAATATTGGGTTGGTTGAGTTTTGACCCATTGCCACTTCAACTGGATCCAGCAACCAAGATCCCATTATTGGCTTTGGCTCCGAGTTAGGCTACGACTTGATCGCAGGTGTGAATGGTTTCTTTACCACCATGCCGGACCAACTCCTAGAACTTCCTTGTGACAACGCTAATAACCGGTATACGGACAATTTTTCTGCACATATTATATATATATAGACCCTCTGGTTATTTAACATAGCCACGGAAAATGATCCATTTATAGATGATTTATAGTGATTTACCTTTGTAATATATGATCATAATGGTGATGATTCGATGTTACTTGTAGCAGGCTGACCATTCTCAAGCAGAAAAACCACCCAAAATTCCTGACGACACAGAGCAAATGGCTGGGTGATGGGTCTTCCACCCTCCGAGCACCCTGCCGGGGATGGCGTTTTTCCAGACGGTCGCGGCGTGTCCGCTCTAAGTGCTGGTTCTGAGAGCTGGGCAGATACTTCAATAATATACAGTGTATGATATATACTGTAGATCTATATGTGTAATATAATCTAATATAGTGATATAATGTAATGATATAACATATGTATATACATATGTACATATATAGATACGATATTATACTGTAGATTTATGTATGAACTATGGACTATTCATCTACTACGCATATTGTGTGTATGCATTATATGGAGGTATGGGTCAACATTGGATCGAAATGGGTTAGTTTAGCGCAAAAATTCACGAAAAGGTGTGGTTCGTAGCTGCTTGGGTTGGCTTGTTTGGACCTGGGAAATCAATCATAAGTACTGCTTTAGAAGGTGTTTATAGCTGTGGGGTGTAATAGACAATGATCAGTGTAAAGAGAAATGAAACTGGATTTCCTGTGTTTTTTTTTAATAAAGGGGTTCAACTTTGATATCTTTTTAAGTTGCGGTCATTGCTTCTCTCTTCTCATTTATGACATACATAGTGATTGCAGGTGTTTGGAGAGAACCTGTTCACGGGATGGTGTGTTTCAGGAACAGGAGATTGGGAAACCAATTGCCGCAACCCCTGCTCATTTCTTGACCACCGTCATATGTGCAAATGTGCGCATATATATACACATACACAGATACACACATGCACAGACAGACAGCCAGGCAGGCAGGCAGGCAGACATGCATACATACATACATACATACATACATACATACATACATACATACATACACACACATACATACAGACACAGACATACAGACACATACATACATGCATGCATGCATGCATGCATGCATACATACATACATACATACATACACAATTGCATACATACATACATACATACATACATACATACATACATACATACATACATACATACATACATACATACATACATACATACATACACAATTGTACCTTATTTGTGCATGTACATAAGATATATATATATATAGATGTAATTACACACACAGTATGGAGTGTGTAATAAAGACACGTTTGTAAAGCTTCTTGTGTTTTTCCTCGTACATTATATGGGACCTAATTTCATCGTTTCTATAGAGAACAAATCCGTAGGGCCATGATGCCAGTTCAATCTGGGAAAGAAAAGCAACATATAGATTGGGTGCATCTGAAATTCCGTTATATACCTCAGATTCGAAACCATTTTAAGTGGGAAAATGATGCTGAAGAGGGGATGTAGGTGCACCCTATTTCAAACAAATCCATATGAATGCTTTACATGTATGTGTATATATATATATACATATGTACATATCCATGCAGCAGAGCATTCTCCATGATTTTGTGGCCACTTTGTTTGATTCGGTTCCCAGGCGTTTTGAGTGTTTTCTGGGTAAACCCTCCGGTGTGTTCATGATTTGATTGTTTGCGCTGCTTTGCTAAAAGTCAGAAAACACAGTTCCTAAATGGTTCATATCCAGCTCAAAATCTGTAAAAGTTTGCATTGATTAATCATTCATCCAAGATTCAGCTGAAAATCAGTTTGACATGCTGCATAATCGTTCGCTTTCGCCACGCAATGATTGAGATGTTTGACTGCTGTGCTTTGTCAGAGCCAGGTGCGAATGTTGGTTCAATCCTGGCGCCCAGTGTGCTTTACAGGTGCCACACGATTTAGGGCGCCCCCGCGTCATCGGATCGATGAGCTTCCGGTCCGACGTCCATCCAATCTGTGAGCTGGGAAACCGGCATACCAGCTGAGACTGAGACGGAGAACTAAGATGTTAAACATGATTGGTATTAAATGGAGATACCAAACCAGTTGGGGATCCATTTAAGATGTTAAACATGTTTCAAATGGAAATGGAGATTTCTTGAGGGATCCCCAGTCGTCACCATGCGAATGTTTCAGTACTTGAAGGGTTTGCTCATCCATGGCGACTGGATGATTTGGGGGGCTACCCACGACTGAGGGAAACCTCCACAACTTCTCAAATGGATGTCAAAACACAACTGGTACACTCAGTGCACTCATAAACAGAAAAACATTGCTGGGGCTTGTGGATGGCAATCTTTCCAAATTCTGGTCCCATAGGTTTTGACCCATACCCCTGTTTTTGTGTTTTCTCAAGTTT
Organism: Symbiodinium sp. clade C Y103; assembly: GCA_003297045.1. NCBI lineage: Eukaryota > Dinophyceae > Suessiales > Symbiodiniaceae > Cladocopium > Cladocopium sp. clade C. Next base: position 27,498 of record BGPT01001949.1, on the reverse strand, counting down.
GATGCTGATGGTGTCCTCTATCTTTGCGAGGTTCCCCGGCATTTTTTTGTATTTTACTCGAGTTCACGATTAATCGCGTAGGTTTCTGTTGAAACTGCATCCTGTTTATCAAAATGGTGTTGCCATTTCAGTTCTATGGTAGCTTCTCAGGACAATGCCTTTCAAATGCCAAATTTAAGTGTTGTTCACTTTCTTTAGATACAGGAAATGATACTACGGTATGCACATGGTTCCTAAAATGGGGGTACCCAAAAATGGATGGTTTATAATGGTTTATAATGGAAAATCCTATTAAAATGGATGATTTGGGGGTACCCCTATTTTAGGAAGCCTCCAAGTAAAAAATGGGAATTGTCACAAGCCAATTGGGAAATCCTATCGACCAAGCCCACGAGGCCCTGGAAGTAGCATTTGAAATATGATCCAGGACTTGAAATTTTCATAGAAGCAAAAGATGTCATGTGGCTCAAAGAATGCCATGCCAACCATCCCCTTTTATTCACCATATTTTTATAGGTGGTATAAAGATGTATAAATAAACTAGAAACCATTCCCAAATGGCTGGTTTATGGCATTGTTGTGCCCCCATTAAACCATAAAAACACCCTTGCTTTGCGATTGAACACAGGCCAAGACTATGAGGAAGCCCTAGGAATCATGTTCATCATATCTATGGTATGGTCTAGCAGCCGCGGGCTTCTATTTGTTGTGGGGACGCTAACCCGAGGTGCCCATCCATAGATTTTCGCTCATCCCATGCCCTTCAATCTTCATCAAACATGGCGAATCCCCGTGGCCATGGAGAGTTCGCAATTTCTATCGCTGGGAAACTCGAAATTTTAGCGCCATGTGAATTTACCAATGGTTTCCAGGACTATTCTGAACCACATGGCCAATTGTTCAAGTGGCTTTTCGCCGTAAGTCTGGGTGGCGTCCTCAGAGTCCCTCAACCGTCCCAAAATTGGGTGGCTTACCATCCCATGAATGGCGCTCTCTGTGGGTGTTTCCTGAAAAATGTGCTTGTCAATTGGGGATCAGAATGCCTAGTTTAGAATGCCTATCCATGTTGAAAATAAGAGTGTTTGAAACAACTATATGGTGAATCATCTATCCTGGATTTTAAAGGGATGGGGCATAAGGGTCCAGGGTTTTGACCCATGTGACTCATATGACCCATACCCAAGTCTCAGCTTGGGTTAACTCACATCGGCGGGGTGTGTTGCTCAATGTCCACCCATATTTTGCTACGACTCTGCGGCCAGCTTTGATGGTCATGGACAAAACCCCTGGAGAAAGACATGAAAGGGCCCGTATTACACACACCATTTCAAATCTGGTTTCCGCTCTCAGATATTGTTCATTGTCCATCCTCTTTTTGGACTGGACTTATGATCCCAATTGACTATAATATGCACTAACAATATAATATTCACTAACAATATAATTATATATATACATCCATATTCTTCCCCAAACAGTGTGTCCACACTAAGGGTTATCACAGCAGTTCTTTGAGGCCGCGTGGCAGGCACAGTACTTCGTGCACGTTGCGAGAGCGCCAAGGCGGAGTCCGACCGGTGAACCTGGAGGATTTTTCTTCGCAGGCGCCATATTTTAGAGACGTCGAATCCTAGGTAAAACAGCGCTTGTCAATGGCTTTCACATTTTCCATGTCATTTTTCGTGGCGTGCCCAGTGCGTGGTGAAATTCTAACATGCGCTCGGGCAAGGCTCTAGTCACTGTGTGTAGGATCGGCGTCATTTTGATATCTCTGGCGCAGCAACCTCTTTGCACTTTGTGAGTGTAGGATGGCGTTGTGGCGAGGTGCTCATTTTGATATCGCTCATAGAGATCCTGCAATTTCCTTTCCAGGATCTGTCTGCCGAGATCCTGTGAGTTTCTTTAAAGGGTCCTTGCACACAGGTCCTTGTGAGGAGATCCTGCGATTTTTTTGCCAGGTCCAAGTTTTCTTTAAATAGGACCCTTGTACAGAGATCTTGTGAGTTCCCAGCAAGGATCCTAGTACAGAGGGTACAGAGGTCCTGCGAGTTCCTTGAAAGGGCCCCTTGTTCAGAGATCTTGTGAATTCCTTTCAGGGATTGTTTGTACAGAGATCTTGCGAGTTCCTCAAATTTCAAGGATCCTTGTACAGAGATCGTGTCAAGTTCCTTGGCAGGCCCTGGGACAGAGATGCTGTGAATTGTCCTTGCGCGGAGTTGCTGTAAGTTCTTTGAAGGGTCATTGTGCAAATATCCGGTCAGTTCCTCTCAAGGATCTTTGCACAGAGATCTCATGAGTCCTTTTCAAGATCCCAAAGAGATCCCGTCAGTTCCTCTCAAGTAAGCACAAAGATCCTGTGAGCTCCTTTAAAGGATCCGCTTTTGGAGATCCTGTATATAAGTTCCCCTCAACATGCCGTGTCAACGATCTTTGGCTATAGATATCCAACGAAGTTACTTCCCCAAATTACATCCCCGACACTGTTTGGGGCCCCTTGCTTTTTTAGATAGGTTGACCACATAGCATCATCAGAAGGAGGATCTGAGAAAAGAACATGGTTTATCAGTTTATCTTCACACTTTGGAGGTTGTTAAAATACAGCATGTTACCCGATCCTAGTGACTGGAACTGTGGGTCTTGAGGTATCCCAAGCAGGAAACCCTATCTGATGTAAACATGTTGAACATGTTAAAAGCAAGGGTGTCTGACAATTGTTCCAGAAATCAACCCAATGAAGTCAATGTGAACAAACTTTCACAACTGGACCCCATTGGGCCTATTGCTGACCGCTTTTCGTCGACTTTGATAGCGATTGCTGAGTGTGATGTGCGATCCAGTTGTTTTTCGGCCAGGAAATATGCCTGGGAAACAGGTAACAAGATGTAACAAGTAGGTCCTGCCAAGATATATTTTGGGGCGAACTCACAACCCCCCTGTATTCATGACGATCAGCAAGACAAACATCCTCAAACTGTTTTTGTTCCTTTGAATACAAAAGATCATTTCGGCTGAGTTCAAATCACCCAGCAGCATCAGCATACAGCGCCCTGTTCCCCTCCATTTTTTATCCTCAGGTTGAGCAATTGTGCAAGGCTGTTGGCGTCCACAAAATTCACCGTTTGTTCAGTCTTTTGTTGGTTTGGAAAAGACAGGGGGTTGGCGTTGTTTCATTGTTGTGTCCATGAACATGAGTTTGAAATGTTGCTTCATGAATGTTCATGAATACCCCAAAGTGGAAAGAACGGGGGGAACGCCTGACCAATTTTGCAAGATGTTGGGGTATCCAATTCTCAGGCAAACCCATTTGGCGAAGGCCAGCACCCTAATCCCCAGAAGGACTCAGCAGCCAATTTGCGGGGGACAAGTTTGGAGGGGAACACATCATAACAAACCAATGGAATACAAATGAAGGTTTCCTAAAATGGGGAAAACCCCCAAATCATCAATCTTTTATTTTGTTTTCCATATTTTTTCCATTAAACCATCCATTCTTGGGTAATTACATGCAATTACCCCCAGCCATTAGGAAATCCCGAAATGGTTTTGAATAGCCTATTTTCTATTATTTTCTGACAAGATGAGGCAGGAGCACAATGAGGATGTAACGGTAACCAAACTCTGGGTTGAAGTTTTTAGCAGCATGAAACAAAATATGGCACGGCTCACAACCATGTTTTTTTTTGCCATAGGTAGGATAACCAAAAATATAGGTAGTATATTGTAACATAATCAGGTAACACAATCCAAAGAAAGGCCACAACTCGCTATGTACAAAGAAATTGCTTATATGGGGAGTAATTATAGGTAAATATTTGTATGCTGATTTATCTATCTATTGATTAATGATTTGGTAATTCCATGTAATCCCTTTGTAGATCTCTGATGTTTGGGAAATTTTGATTGCATATGATTTCATTCGCGAGGGCTCGAAATTCCTGGATCCGAGAAACATATTACCCACAACCATACTAGGCAATACCCAGCAACTCGACAGGGAAAAAAAATGTTAATACGTCAGGACCGATACAATGTAGACTTTACCAGTAGTACCGCACAAGGCGGTGGCGGAAGTTTCAAAGATAGGGACCCTATAGGAGAGGTTGGTTGCTGTGAATGATGGATGGCAGAACGAACCCATTGATGGACCGACAAGTGGTTGGAGGCATCGCAGTGTAGTTGTAATGTAGTGTAGTTGTGGCTGTAGTTGTAGATGTAGTTGTGGTTGTAGTTGTAGCGCAGTGCAGTGCAGTGTAGAGTTGAAGTTGTAGCTGTAGTGGTTGTAGTGGTTGCAGTTGTAGTTGCAGTTGTACTTGTTGTAGCTGTTGTAGTTGTAGTTGCAGTTGTTGTAGCTGTTGTAGTTGCAGTTGGTGTAGTTGTAGTTGTCATGTGAGTGACGATCAAAACCCCCGCAGAAGGGTTTTACACAAACGTATCATTGGACTATGTTGCTGTTATTTTATGGTGCATTTTCCCTGGAAGGCGCAAGAAAGCGCAAGGGCGGGCGCAAGATATAGTTGTATATGTTTTTTTCCGGATTATTGGAAACCAGTTTCTGGACAGTAGAAGTCTAGGGTTTTTGCAAATGTCTCCTCGCAGTACATCTTACAATCTCATCAATNAACCAGTTTCTGGACAGTAGAAGTCTAGGGTTTTTGCAAATGTCTCCTCGCAGTACATCTTACAATCTCATCAATTAGTGCCATTTAGCATCCTTGACCCATTCGGTCGACCACGCTCGAATTCGATCGAGCTAATGGCTATGATGACTGTAGTTTGGGAGCCAAATTGATGGGGCCACAAACCGCTCTTACCAGTTTCTCTCTC
>BGPT01001949.1:0-10436 GCA_003297045.1 Symbiodinium sp. clade C Y103 | reverse complement strand
CACACACACAACACACACACACACACGCACCACACACACACAGACACACACAGACACACACAACACACACAACACACACACAGAGGCGCATGCACACACACACACAACGCACACAGAGGCGCATGCACACGCACACGCATATGCACGCACCCACACACCCGGACACAACCACCTATCATCATTGTTATTTCTACATCACTATTACTATAATCATTATTATTGTTACTATTATTACCCTCTGGTAAATTCACATAGGGCCTGAAGTTCACCGACTTTAATGAAGAAAACACTGCGCACACCACGTCAAACAAGAAAACATGAGAAATCAACATTGCTTGAAATAACAGTTTGTCATGCACTTCCCATAGGGCACACCACTTCGAGTCGACTTTACACAGGATGAGTCGACTTAACCTACCTACCCAGTATAAATAAATTAATGAATTAATGAATCAGCCAATCAATAAATCGTATTTTCTTTTCATGTGTGCAAAAAAAAAAAACAATCATACGATTTTTTTCTGGGAGCGTTCTAAGAAAAAATAGGTTAATGATGGTTAATGGAGCATGATTCAATTGACAGAATATAATTTATAGTGTTCATAGCGGTTCAATCATCCAAGGTGGAGCAGGATTTGTTCCATCCACTATTCATCCATTGTAATCCAATGTAATTCACATATTTTATTTGTTGATGATGCTCTTGCGTCATCGATCAGGTTCACCGAGTTTTCGGTACCCTATCGAGCTACAACTGGGTTGGGGCAGCATCTTCAATATGCCGCAAACCCAAAAAAGGTATGTAGACACGGCAGCCGGGCTACCAAAATCGCAGCGCCATCACCAAACCGTTCAAGTCCATGAGTTCGATCAATCTTCCTGGAAAACCGGCAGGCAACTTGGATCAAATCGCCTCAGTTTGATGGTTTCCAAATATCTGTGATCCAATGTCGAAGGAGCTTCACCAGTCAATCTTCAACGGACCCCTTTGCCTTCACTTCTGGTGCTTCCTCCAACTTGGCACCTGCACACTTTGAAGCAAATGACGCCCCGTCAACCAATGTCTGCGGCGGAATCTGGATGACACAAAAGAGACCACATCCTAGTCCTAGACAACCATTCAAAAAATCATGATCCAAAAACTGTGCTGAGCACTTGTTAAGAGTTACCTGGCCTGCTATAGCGCTAGATCATCCGCTCGTGTCTAAGTATTGGCCGGTGAATCGACATGAACTTGCAAGTTTTGTTGTGCCCATCATGCTCCTGACCAGGATCTATCGAATCCAATCCAACTTTTAAGCCTTCTTGCTTTTTTAGAAACTATCTTCTGCATAAAGCTTGCTGAAGAACACCTTATTCCGCTTTTTTGTGGGCGTGCCCTATCTGCAACACCTGAAGGCAATTGCTAACCTTCCCCGGTTTTTAGCATCGTTTGTGCCGGTGAAACCCATTATTACTGCCCAACCCCAAGTTTTGATGCTCCCCCAGTTTCTCGTGACTCAACTCCATCAAAATTAGGATGCAACTTTGAAATATTTCGACATGTCTGGAACTTGCTAAGTTTCAACCCAAAATCATCCAAAAGCCCCTATCATCCCCCATCCAGCTCCACCTTCCCCAAACCCCCGCACCGTGCCTTCCAAAAAGCTCAGCTCTGTCGCAAGCTGCTCACGCTGAGCCAGGCGCTGTTGAAAGGCACTGGTCGCTCCGATCCAAATTCCTGTAGAGACCTGACAGTTAGCTTTGAACTGGGCTGTCAACCTCTTCTCTGGGAAAACCGTGGGCCACTCAAATCCAATGGTATTTCCATGCTGTTCCCGTCTTCTCATATATTTTCCCGAGTCAGCAATTTGTGGTCGTGCCCATTCTCATTTTCGTGGCATAGAAAAAAGGATTTGGTGCTCCAACGTGACATCATTTGGGGGTGAACAAAACCCCGGAAACCACCGTGGTGACCGTGGTCAAATTTCGGGCCGGCTGTGAATCAAGAACGGTGGGGGCGCGGCAGAGGCATGTATAAACAATACTGTGGTAAAACTTAACAAACTTCCCATCAACCAACCATTTTGAGGTCACTTTACATCATCCCAAATAAGGGCATACCCAATAATAAACCTCTGTTGGGCATGGCTTTACTATTGGAAATACCACCTTGGTACTTCCGAGCATTTGTCAGCAATCAGGATCTTTCAGCGCTGCAAACAGAGCTGCTTGACGGTAGAAGATGCCACTCGTCACCCATACGGCCTTCTCAGCCTGATCCCAAGGCGGAAGAACCGACTTGCAAATCTTTGTTGGGAAGAAATTGTCTCCTTGAGATGGGAATGGTTTTCGATGGGTTTCTTGCCAGACATGGAGTTAGCCAAATGTTTTGCCGGGATACGATAGAAAAACAAAGACAAATAATGAATATCAGCTTGAGATGCACATTCAAATCAAACCGGCGATTTGATGTTTACTCGTCAAACTACCAAGATTACTTGAAGTGCCAAAAAGCACTCTTAAGGTCTGCAATTAAGACCATGTATCCCAATATATCCCAATCATCTTGGGTTCATTCCAAATTTTCTTATGGTGTAGTATAATTGTATATGATATTTGGCAACTAAAACGGTAACACCCCAATTGGACAACCCAGGAGGCTTTTAATCCGAGGTTACAGTAGCACTATAAAATTCACACTTTTTACAAAGATCTGACCCTTAAATTGACATCATTTGGTGATCCCTGGTATGGTCACCTAAGCACCACATCCATCAATTGTCATGTTCGTACGACACGCTACAACAGGAATTGTGGCATAACCATGCAAAACCCCTTCATTGCTGGGCAGTTTCCAGCTTACAAAATATCGAGAATAAAGCAATGCATAACTCTTTGTGTGGGAAACCAATTTTTTCACGCTGGAACCCTGATGAACTTCATGGATATGGTGCGTTTCTTCTCCTCCACATAGGTGTTGCTACAAACATTGGATTCCATACTGACACATAACTCATTTTGTGGGGTTTCAGGGTCCAATCTGAAAGAAACTCACAGACCTCGTTCGGTAAAAGATTTTCCCAACCGAAAGGAGATAAACAATTGCAGTTTCAATCTACATCATGTACCTCGGGACATGGACCATCCATTGGTATCACTTTCTCGTTTTTTTTTTATTTACATATATTGCAGTATCTATATATCAACCTATACAATCCTATACATGTATAGTATATACATATGCGTGTCCGTACATCATATTACTGTATGTATCATGTGGATATAACGTATTTTGATATTATATACACACCTATAAGGAACACATAAAATATGGTATGTACACGGTCAATATTTGATAGTCCACAGACAATGTAATCGTTTGCTGGTTATGGTGATTTTCTATAGCAAGAAAGTAAAGTATTCAACTACCCATCCAAGGTTGGGGATGTCTTTTACATGTAAAAAACAGGTGGATTCAACTATCCATCCAGTTGGTTGGGGATACATATACATATACATATATATATATATATATACAATTATACTATAGTACTTTATATTGCTAAATAATACATGTGACATTTTTCTCTCCCCTGCCTCCTGCAGTGCTCCCCGCAGCTCCAGCAGCCGTGCGTCGGCTGAGGCCTCAGCCGTAGCCGTCGCAGCCACTTGGCTCTGACGCTCGGCGATGCGCTCCTTGTAGTGCAAAACAAGGCCTTGGTGATGCGAAAGTCATAGGGGTAGTCGGATGTAGGTGGGATGTTGGTGGGATGTTGGTTACTTGTGGCTTGTTGAAGTTGTCGAAGTTGTTGAAGTTGCTTTGGTTTTAGATGTTTTGGAAGCTTGGTTTAGAGGAAAACCTGCAAGGAATCATGGTTTCTACCGTTACAAGCTGATGTGAATTTCCCCACATCCAATCTGGTGATGCCACAGTGGGACCCCAGCACTGAAAATGGGGTCGTTACTTCTAACGACTCATCACTGGGGTCGTTCGTATTTTTTCCGCATAGGCTTCAGCCTCTGAAAAAAACCATCCGAACCACAGACTTTGGAAGGATCTGATGATTCACCAAAATAGGATGATTGGAGGATCGCCCCAGTCACTAGTCAGGAACTTAATGGAACTGTAAGCCAGTGTAAAATCGGTATAATAAAGCCACATCCCACTTAGAGATCTATTTAGTTAGGTTTCTGATTACTTACTGATAGGAATGACTCTCGAAAAAGATGGGTCTAGAAATGTGGGTGTAGGTCTTTGTGCAATACACTGGAACTATATAATCTCATAGACATGTATCTACAGAAGATGAGTGTTTATACCAATACTATCTTGAATTAGTATTTTGCATAAAACACAGCGGTTAAATATCCAAGTTCTACATAGAGTATACATAGTGACATAGCATAGATACGTACAAAATACAACAGAGTTAACTACCATCAGAATCCATCAGTTTGGAACTAGCAACAGCTTGGCTACCGGGGAGAGCAGTCCAAGTGTTGGAGCGAAGACTTGAGTTGCTTTGATTAATGGATTTTGTCCAGTGATTCCTAGTGATCCACGGTGATCCACGGTGATCCACGGGATGCTTTCGAACTCATAAACGTGTGGATATCAAAAGAAATGGGATGTATCCTGATCATTGCACAGACGGGGAGTTTTCCCACACAACAGGATTGATTTCCGGAACAAATTGCCTGAAATCATGGTTGTATGTTGTTAGTCGTTGGGCGCGGGTGCTGAGTAGATACCTGGGAGAGCTACATAGTCAGTACTTTCCACACCAACGCCTGGGGAATTTTCACCTGCACAAATGTGCAGGTGTCAAGTTCCACCCAAATTCATCCAAACTAGCTGCTAAAAACTAAGTGCAGCCATGCCCTAAGGTAATCAGTGGGAAACTCGCCGGGTTCCTATCAATGGCTAGCATGTGCTGGGGCCCGACTGCCATTGGCTGGTCGCACCCTGAGTGTGGCTCTTAAATTTCCACATACTTGTCGTTGATTGGACCTTGTTGAGCCCAAATTACCAAAGTTTGGCAACTAGAATAACGACAAGCTGGGCCCCCAGCAACCTCCATCAACCATAGATATATCTACCATAAACATGGTTCACCTAATTATACATACATCTAAATTTATATATATATGTACAGTATACCCTCTGGTAATTCAACATAGCTATGGAGGCCATGTCCATTAAGAGATGGTTTACTTACTAAAAGTCATGATTGTCCATAGCAAACTGTGAAATTACCAGAGGGATCCAGAGGGTAATTCTATTACCATTGGTTAATCATCATCCCATCATGGATGAGAACCAGAGAGCTATGTGACAAGCGGCGCTTCTGCTCCTCAAACTTCGCCTTGTTGTCCAGGAAGCCTCTCACCTACCGTCCAGGCGGCCGAGGCGATGATTTTATCGTGGCTTGGTGTTGGATCCAGGCACTTCTTAGCCAGGCTTAAATCTCAAATGGAATTACAGTATAGATTGCTGCATATGTTGTACAGATTGTAGGTGATGAACTATCAATGAGCAACCCCAAAATGATAGCAACAGCAAATTCCTATTAAAACAGTTACAACTGACAATCCATGTTCCTTTCTTTCAAGGGCTTCCTGATGCAAATCGCCCCATCCCTGCCATCCCTGCCCCTACCGTGGACGGTGCAAAGTCTTGCGTGTTCACATGGCCATCCTGGCCCTCCGCCATCATCCGTTGCAGCTCCACATCCACGGACTCCAAATTGGCACGTAGCGACTTCCTGGTGGAAAGTGAATCTCAGGCCAAAGTTCACATAGTGTTGGGCCACCTGAGGTATATAGTATATGGTGAACAACTATAGACTATAGTTTTATCATGGGTTTATCAAAGTTTATAAACCAACTTAGAACTGGGGGGGTTACCACCTTGCAAGGTAGAAAAATATGAGTCGGCCAATGGGGATCATATGGAATCTCCAATTGGCTTGGATACAGTGATACAGTTCAACAAAAGATCGAATCCCAAGTTGTTGCGACGTAAAGAGCTAGAATAGGAATAGCAATTTTCGTGTTACAATTGGGTTATAATGTTGCTTTTGAGGTCTTTGTTTCTCTCTGGCTGTGGATGGCTAGAAAGTCCCCATGTTTGCCAAACAAATCCATCAGCAAGATGTGCATGCGACTCCAGCAGGGAGACATACCAACCTATCCAATGTGTGCATTCACTATACGGAGGTTTCCAAACACATGGAGCTGCATGGAGCTACCCCCAAATCATCCAGTCATTAGACCATGACTTTGTATTGAAATCCATGGTGGCGACTGGGGGATTTGCATGGTATATCAGATTGTATCCGCCATGGTCGTTCCTTTGGGAAAGGGCAGCCACCAAAAACCCCAAGCTCTTCCAGACAAAACCGGCGGCCCATTGCGGCTGCTATCGACCAAGTCTCAATGCTTTCGTAGCATCCTTGGGTCGAGTGCAATCCTTCTATGGGCGGCTTCACAAGGTGGATATCCCGGCAATTGAATGGTTTCCAACACAACTTCGCCCAAATCTGTGGGTCGAGGTTCCTCACATGTGGGTACCCTCTCTGTAAAGTGTGATGTTTTGGTGCCGGTATGGCAACGTATCCAAGAGAAGGTGATGATATGTCCTGGAAGAGTGATTTACATAGGGCTGGTCGATGTACATAAGTCCCCTTTTCGGGTAGTTTTATGTTGTGATAGCTATGTATAATATGTATGTTCGCATAGATGCGTATATGATTGTTCAATGAATGTATGCATGCATCATGCATGCATGTATACATATATATATATATGTGTGTGTGTGTGTGTGTTTGATGTATGTATATATATATATAGATATACACCATGTGTACAACAATATATGCTATGTACCCATATGTATATATATATATATATCTATGTATGTATGTATGGGTTTCTTAAATTGGGGGATCCCCAAAAGTGCCGGTTGCAATACTAAAATAGTTCAATTTTGACTGGTTTGGGGGTGCCCCCATTCTAGGAAACCTCCAATATCATATATCTGTGTACATGCGTACACCGTATACCGTATAACTGTGCTAGCGAACCAGAGCTATTCAACAGATCTTTGCTATAGTGCCTGGAGATTTCAAATGCTCCTGCTCGGCTTAGTCTTTCAAGCAGTTAAACCCCAATCATAACAAATCCATGTAATGAAGATTTAATGGGAATGTGATGATTCAATGGGGATTCAATGGTAATTTACTGGCTTAACGGGGATTTAATGCGAATTTGATGGCTTAATGGGCCTTTTTTTGGGGGGGAACTAGGGATTTCAAGGGGATAAAATGGGGATATGATGAATATATACATCTGGGTAACTTCTTATAAATTGTAGAAGTTGTAATAATGCTCCAGCCTGGACAATTCGGCCGGAGAGAATTCCCATCAACTCTTGACCCTTCCAGTGGTCCAGCCGCTTCTGGGATCATAAGGAAAATCCCGAACGTCCACCTGCCATGGAAAGTTTTGGGGAAGACTGGACCTTAAAAACATCCCTTCCCTCCGAAACCATGCTGTGATAGGGGATTTACAATGACATATGGTATCTGGGGGGTGTTTCATATGATTCAATTTGGGGATTTCACATCCAACAGCCTTCAGCTGAGTCTCCATTTGTTTTGCTGCGGTTTTTGATCGATTTCTCACAGCGTTGGTGGCAGCAGCACCGCGACAGACTGAGCCGAAGCGCATCGTGGATAAGGTCTCCGAATCGTTCGCCTGGCGCAGGGAATCCAGCGGAATGCAAAGGTGTGACATGCCCTTTTAAAGCTCACATGGAAATCAAAACAAAACAAATTTCACAGAATGGGTTTGACTTTTGGACTGGCCATTTCCGGTTCCAAGTTGGATTATCGGGGTGTTGATTCTTCGATAGGCTCATTTGCTTTTTGCTGCTCCAAAACCCATGCAAACCCACATAGACTGAGTTTGGTTGGAAAAAATATGGTACAAAGATGGTTCATGCATGTAATGATTGCAAACATGTTTCAGTTTTTCGATAGAACAGAAAGTAATTGCAGTCGATAGAATCAGAAACACTAATTCACAATCACACGCACGCGTACATTTACACACAAAAAACTGGATTTGTCTGCTGTATCTAAATTTCATCAAAAATATTACTGTACCATATGCGATATGCTACACACAAAGACATATGTTAAAAACAACCCAATCATCTGGAAAAGGTTCCATTCGTCACTATATCCGGCATGTTTCTTTCCATTTTTTGGATGTTCCTCTGTATGCATATATATACATACTTTCATAGACGTATCTGAGTAAATTACAATATTTCACTAACCTGAAATAAGTCTGCTTTAGGGATAAGTCCCCCTTAATAATAATCACAGATAGACATTATGCTTACCTCTGTTTACATTTGCATGATGCTGGCTGCCGCCTTCTCGCTGCGTAGCGCCAGCATCACCAAGATGTGGGAGCTGTGGCCTGGCCGAGGTCGGCCAGGGGGCCTGGGGTGGTTTTGATGGTTAGTATGGGTTAGTATGGGTTTAAATGGATCAATATGGGTTGATATGCGGTAATATGGGTCAGTATAAATTTCAACGGCGAATCATCATTAACAATGCTTAGTCATGGTTATTGATGATTATTACAGTAATGCTTCTTCGGGGTGATTCATGGGTATTTGGGAAGCTGTCAGCCAATGCATTGTTGCCATAGATGCATGTGTTTCACCATGTTTGCATACATGTACAGGTGGAGAGATGTTTTCCACATTGCGTCCATGCGTACTCTGGAGAAAATGGCACGGGCTAATTTAAAAAAAACGTGTTGTGCTGCTAACGGTGCTGCTCTCAGGATGCTCAAGCACTCCCTCTTGAGGCTGGTGTCTGCAAAGCAAGCTGAGCTTGGGCTTTGGTTTCGAAGAGAAAGAGTGCTCTGTGTTGATCAATATATACATTCGATTAAAGCATCCCTTTCGATTGGTTTCTCCCTTTGCCACTTGCATTGAAGACACTTCTGACCCCTTTACCAGAAACAGAGTCTTGGAACAAACTCTTGGTTCCAAACAAAACCGGAACGAAGCACCAGTTCCTTACATACGAGAAACCAGGATCGCTTAGACATGATATAAAAAATATACATTTGGCCTCACTTGGCCCTCTTGACCTCAAAGGCCGGGACATCCATCCAACAAACTCGTTCTTAGCAACGGAACTTTAGATCGCAAACCTCCAAGTTTGGGACGATGGCCGCGGTTAGCATTCACACTTATCATGGAAAAACCACATCATCATGTCAAATCCATCATCGAATCAACAAATGGCAGGGGAATGAAAGAGTCAGGGAGCATGCGAATTCGCGGCTGCAAACATTTCCTTCTCGCAGCGGGCGCGCGGCACTTGTAGAAGGTAAGATCGGGTAAATGTGTACGAGACTATAGCGAGAGCTCGATTCAGACAGCAGGAAGGATCAAGTCAGACGATAATGGACCCTCGCTTGCTCAAACACAAGGGGCTCCTTGAAGCTTTGATGCAAGACCCTCAAGGAGCCCACCAGTCTGAAAGCATGAGGGAAACAGACTAAGGAAGTCACACCAAAGAGCTATTTTGAGCAGACCAGGGCGGAATCGATACCTTAACGCCACCTGTTTGCCTAATGGCACATGGCTCTGCAAAATCCCCCTGACACCCTAAACACCACCTAATTCTGAAGAAACGGGCACGTACGGCAAGGGGTGCCCCCAAGACACCCTAGTACTCACTGCGTTTGCATGAAATAACTACCCAGCCCCTCCACCTGGCTTTCGCGAAATCATCAAACCTTAAAAATGAAACATTGGAACCAGCATTCACCATCTTTTCCCATCAAGTTCCCTTCGCTCCCCTCTTGCATGTGCATTCCAGATAGTAAATGTTTCATACCCTCTATATGTAGATCAGAGCCCAGAAATATAACCATACATACATTAACCATCATTAACCAGTATGCATATAATCATGTATACATATATGTATATATATACATATAATCATGTATAATTACACATATAAACAATAATAATAAACAATTGAAATTCTGAAATGGTTGGAGTATAAATGGTTATTTCATGTTGTTGCTCACTTACGCTTCCAGAATCCCACACCTCCAAACCACAACGTCCGACCTGTCAGCGGCTGCTTCAGCATCTGCGTCAGCGCTGAGTCACGAAACGACACGTACTTGTCCCGCCGCGCCAGGGCTGCGATGACGCGGCCCAGAGCGCCTGAAAAGGAAGCAGCTGCCCCGGGTAAAATCACGGCTGTTTTCAGGGATAGATCTGTAGAGATAACAGATCCATGCATAGATATTGTATATATATATATATATGTTAATCTGTCCCACGACGCTGCCCCCATTCACCAGCTGGCACTATTTTCTCAGCGCCAGTAAGGCTTGGCGAGGGTTGG
>BGPT01001948.1:143481-198755 GCA_003297045.1 Symbiodinium sp. clade C Y103 | reverse complement strand
GAAGGAAGAAGAAGGAAGAAGAAGGAAGAAGAAGGAAGAAGAAGGAAGACACATCCTGCGACGACTTGGACAAGTGACCTGAGACTAGGGTTTTAGGCTTCAAAAATGCAGTGTTTGTTTGGCAGACCGCACGGCCTTCGCCAACAACATACTGTTGCATACTTCCTGAGACCATTTTTGACAAGTGACCTGAGACTTGGGTTTCGGGGTTCAAAAAAGAATTGTTAGGTCACTTGTTGTTTGGCAGACCTCAATGCTTCGCCAACAACACACTTTTGCACTTTCTGTGACTACTTTGACAAGTGACCTAAGACTATGGTTTCGGGCTTCAANTGTTGTTTGGCAGACCTCAATGCTTCGCCAACAACACACTTTTGCACTTTCTGTGACTACTTTGACAAGTGACCTAAGACTATGGTTTCGGGCTTCAAAAAGGCAAAGTTAGGTCACTTGTTGTTTTCGACTGAACAAAGCACAACTCAGCACGGGTTGCTCTAGGTCTGTTTGGACAACACCCCGGAAAAGTGCATGCAGTGATAGCATCTAGCATACGACGAATGAATAAAAACCACAAATGTTTATGGTCCGCAAAACTTTGTAATAATAATACTACTAGTAGTAGTAGCAGTAGTAGTAGTAGTAGTAGTAGTAAAATTTCCTGCCCCATTGGTTTTGTTCACAGAACAATTCGTTATTATAGTAGTAGTAGTAGTAGTAGTAGTAGTAGTAGTAGTAGTAGTAGTAGAAATAGTAGAAATAGTAGTAGTAGTAGTAATAATAATAATAGTAGTGGTAGTAGTAGTAGTAGTAGCAGTAGTACAATTTCCTGGCCCATTTGTTTTGTTCATAAAACAATTAGTAGTAGTAATAGTAGTAGTAGTAGTAGTAGTAGTAGGAGTAGTAGCAGCAGGAGTAGTAGTAGTAGTAGTAGTAGTAAAATTTCCTGGCCCATTTGTTTCGTTCAAAAAACAATGAGTAATAATAGTAGTAATCGTAGTAGTAGTAGTAGTAGTAGTAGTAGTAGTAGTAGTAGTAGTAGTAGTAGTAGTAGTAGTAGTAGTAATGGTAGTAGTAATAGTAGTAGTAATAGTAGCAGTAGTAGTAGCAGTAGTAGTAGTGGTAGTGGTAGTGGTAGTGGTAGTGGTAGTGGTAGTGGTAGTGGTAGTGGTAGTGGTAGTGGTAGTGGTAGTGGTAGTGGTAGTCGTAGTAGTAGTNGTGGTAGTGGTAGTGGTAGTGGTAGTGGTAGTGGTAGTGGTAGTCGTAGTAGTAGTAGTAGTAGTAGTAGTAGTAGTAGTAGTAGTAGTAGTAGTAGTAGTTCTTCCTCTCTTTATCTTTTCCCTTTTAAGGAAATTTCGAAGGCCTGGAAGCCCCCTTAAGGTACCTTGGAAGGCTTCGTTCGTTCGTTCGTTCGTTCGCCCGCCCCCCCCCCCGCGACCCCGGACCCTTCGACGAAGGCTTAAGGTACATTCGAAGCGACCTTAAGGTACCTTCGCCGAAGGTCCTTCGGCTGCTGCCCCGATTTGGTTTAATTCTTTTTGCTTTGGAAGCCGCATGAACCTATTGATACGGCACCTCTCCAACTTTGCACACGGAGCTTCTAGGAAGATGCCTTGTCCACTTTGAGAGATTGCATTGTGGGATCCTTGCCTCGGGAATCCGACCAACCCATTTATGAATTGGAAAGACCAACCCATTTATGAACTGGACATTTGCACAGTTGTGGCGAGGATTCTTGAAAGGTTCTTTGGCAGTGTTTGCTTTGACAATGAAGCAGTACGTAGCGCCTTTGTGCAAGGCACTGGAGCTACAAGCTCTCAAAAGTGCTTCTCCAGCAATTTACATCTGTGGAAGCGGGAGCAGTTGTTTCCATAGTTTGGACGAGTCCCAACTTCCAGCAATCCGGCCGACCCTCCATCCAGAATGGAATTTGATTTGGCTTTCTTGAGGACAGGTCGAAGGATCAGAGTGCACCAGCGGACCTCCCGTCACATTTGGAGGATGTGGGAATGGCTTCGGGTGTGCTGGGAAACACAAGCCCAGGACTTTGAGTTTTTCCCCATTGCATCTGTGAAAAAGATCTGCGGCTGAAACCTTGTCGGATTCGGATTGTTTGCTCTTTTTGCGTCGGCAATTTTTTGGCGAGACCTTTAAACTTAATTTGACGAAGCGGCGGCGAGATATCCAACGTGTTGTACAGCGAGTTCGAAAGCGAAGGGTCGAACTTTTGTTGTTCACATGCTATGCGGGTTTGCATGCGCTTTGTAAGGGCTGCGGATAAGCTAGCGCTCTTTGAAAAAGATGATTGCCTTATCCCAGCGTGAAACAAAAATTGTTGAGGTGTCTACACAACAATTAGCGCGCGTGCGTTATGGAACCTTTGCATGTAAACAGGAAACCAAACCAAATTTCATCTTGCATTTTTTCAACATTTTTTCCAGGCAGAAGGTAGGTTTTGCCTGGAAATGTTTTTGGGTGACAGCTGTTGTTTTTAAACCAAAAATCTTGCAACTGAAAACTTTGAATCGGTTTGCCGTTTTTTCAATCCAAGTGATGCCGTAATGCACTATCATTGGATTCTCTTTTTCGTTTTGGGATCAGCCCCAAAAATTTTTTCATTCAACAGTTGTGTCAATTTTCTAAGAAAAGGAACGGAGTGATTCTGTACTCGGTGACATTTCTCCTCAAGTGGTGGGTAGGGCACCTCATGCATATCGAGGAAACAATTTTCACCCACCCCGCTTTCACTCCCACCCTCGTTCCTTCTTTTTACCTTTGTCACCTTCACTCTGTTTACTTTGCCTCATGCTGGGAAACACACGCCCAGGACTTTGAGTTTTTCCCCATTGCATCTGTGAAAAAGACCTGCGGTTGAAACCTTGTCGGATTCGGATTGTTTGCCGTTTTTGTGTCGGCAATTTTTTGGCGAGATTTTTAAATCTAATTTGACGAAGCGGCGGCGAGATATCCAAGGTGTTTTACAGGGAGTTCGAAAGCGAAGGGTCGAACTTTTGTTGTTCACATGCTATGCGGGTTGCGTGCGCTTTGTAAGGGCTGCCGATAAATTGATATATATATATATATCTATCTGTATATTTGTCTATCTGTCTATCTGTCTATCTATCTATGTTTCTGTCCCACTATCTTCTTTCTCTTTCTTTCTCTCTCTCTCTCTATGTCTGTCTGTCTGTCTGTCTGGCTGTCTGTCTGTCTGTCTGTCTTTCTGTCTGTCTGTCTGCCTGTTTTCCCAGCACTAGCTATCTCTCTCGCTCTCTACCTGTCTTTCTTTCTTCCTATTCATCTGCCTATCTATCTGTTTATCGATCTGTCTATCTACCTATCTACCTATCTATCTGTCAATCTGTCTATCTATCTATCTATCTATCTACCTATCTATCTATCTATCTATCTATTCTTCTAGCCAACTATCTTCCATCTTTTGTGTCTCTATCTATCTATCTGTCTGTCTGTCTGTCTATCTATCTATCTGTCTATCTATCTATCTATCTACCTATCTATCTATCTGTTGATCTATCTATCTATATGTCTATCTAACTATCTATCTGTCTTTCTATCTATCTATCTATCTATCTTTCTATCTATCTTTCTATCTATCTATCTATCTGTCCCTGTGTGTCTGTCTGTCGGTCAGTCGGTCTGTCTGTCTGTCTGTCTTTCCAGCACTAGCTATCTCTCTCGCTCCCTACTTGTACCTGTCTTTCTGTCTTCCTATCCATCTGCCTATCTATTTCCCTCCCTACCCTATCTATCTGTCTGTCTTTCTGTCTTTTTGTCTATCGGTCTATCTGTCTATCCGTCTATCTGTCTATCTGTCTATCTGTCTATTTGTTTGTCTGTCTATCTATCTATCCATCTATCTTTCTTTCTACCTCTCTCTCTCTCTCTTTTTCTCTGTTTGTGCCTCTGCCTCTGTCTCTGCCTCTGCCTCTGTCTCTGTCTCTGTCTCTGTCTTTGTCTCTCTCTCTCTCTCTCTATCTCTCCATCAAAAATCCATCTACATCTCCTTCTCCTTCTCTATCCCTGTCTCTATCTCAATCTCTTTCTTTACCAATCCATCCATCCACCCACCCACCCATCTATCTATCTACCTATCTATCTACCTATCTATCTACCTATCTATCTATCTATCTATCTATCTATCCATTCATCCAGATATCTATCAGAAAGGAAAGAACTATGCGAGACGTCCTTCAAAAGCGGAAGTTTGCGGCTCCAAAACACAGCAATCCTGCGAGACTTCCTCAACAAATGGCATTTCGCAGCTCCACATGGAAGAAAAACTGCGAGGGTTCTTCAAAAAATGGAAGTTGACAACATCAAAAGCGGAACAATTCTGCAAGACGTCCTGCAAAATTCAAATGGACAACGTCAAAAACGAAATGCTGTTGCGAAAATTCCTTCAAAAATGGAAAGTTGAGCGCAGAGCTGACGGCCTGGCACCAATGCGTTTTGCGATTTTTCCATTCCATCTGTCTAAACTACTGCGTCTGTCATGAAAAAATGAGGCCAAATCATACGAAGTGTTGCACTTATCACGCAAAATGATCTTAGCAAGCGCCTTGACCTTTGAACTGTTTGATGGAGATGTCTCTTGTATAGCGCCTGCCATGCGAGATGCATCTTGGCAGATCTTGTTCAAACATCCCACGCCTGCCATCGCTTTTGATGCTTTTGGCGAGGTAGAGAATCCATCGCGTTTGCACAAAAAATGACAATCCTCCGAAAATGGCGCCAGAACGGTGCGTTTTTACCAGTTTGACTTTGAAACATGGTTTGCGCCACAGTTGCGTGCATTTTTGGAACAGCGCAACTCCCACAAGTGCTCTGAGCAGGAGTGCTTTTGACATGTTGACTTGAAAATGAGTTTCGCGCCACATCCGCATACCCTATTGCAGCAGCTTAACTTCCAAAAGTGCTCCGACTTTGCAGTGTTTCTTTTTGCATTTTGACTTGGAAATCTGCTGAGTGTTTTGCGCGACAGCCGGGCGCACTTTTTTGCGCAACTCAGCTGCCAAAAAAACTCCGATGCTGCGGCGGTTTTGACCTTTTGACTTGGACATGTGTTTCGTGCCACGGCTTTCACCCGACCAGATGGATCCGCAGCTACTCTTGACCCGCAGGGGCCTCAAAACATTGGAAAAACACAGATCTGCCCGACTTTCCCACCTTTTTGCGCATTTTGATCTTCTTTGCACTGACTCTGTGTGCTGTGACTCTTCCCACTACTGTTGCTGCCTTTGTCCATATCTCAGAAACTTGACTTTTAAATTTCCTCTGCCAATGTCATTTACACATGAGTTATTACATCCGCAAGCGGATACGTAAGAAAACGTTCAGTTGGCAGTCACGTCATGTGAAACCATGTGAACAGGTGGAAAATGAAGAACATGACTCTTTACTAGGCTCTGTTGTCCAAGACTAAAAAGTGCGCAACAGCAGCTACTGCGGGAATTTGAAGTGATAAGTTATTTTCACACAGACATATATTTGACATGTGGAATTGGAATTTTGTTTTGCAAACAAATTGTGCAAAGACGACCTTCATTATGTGCACAAAAGAATGCATGCTGCATCTGCAATGTCAAACAAACTTGGCATGTCGTGAATCACCGCTTCAAAACCTTGAAATCCTGTGAGCACGTGAAACAAATAGAACATTTGAAACACACATCATATCCTGGAAAATTCTTTAAAGGTTGCAAACAGAGTGCTTCAACATTTTTTCAACAAATAATGACAGACATTTGTGTAGAAACATGGCGATTGCTGACGAATGTGCGCAGTGCCTTTTTGGGACCGAAACATTTAGGTCATTGCAATTCAACCGTGAGTTGCATGTGGTGTGTATTGTTTGTTGTCGTGTTTTTTCGGGTCGTTATTGAAACATTGTCGTTTTTAAGGAGGTATTGATGGTGTATGGTCGGTCAAAAACATCTTACAAATTGTTTGCACAGATACATTCACACCTGTCATTTCTTGGCCCCGATCCGGACAGAACATTTGCAACAAGGACCGAAACTTTGTACAAACCAAATGCAAGGGTCCAGATAATTTCCATCCCCATGTAGTAACCAATTGCAGCACCATGATTCCATGCTTCTATTTCCCAAATGAGATCTTTGCGGATTTTGCAATATCTTCACCGCTGTGCTCAACTTTAGCCAAACATCAGCATTTGAACAATGTGGACGGCCAACAACAGTGATGCTTAGAATAATTGTTGTGAAACTCATCAGCCGCTTATGAAGCATCAAAGTGGTGGCGCGGAGGCTTGATTGGCATTGGAATTGGTGATTTTGCAAAATTGTTGCCCCGTCGCCAGGCAGATGCCGAGCAATTCGACAAGATTGCTGATTCCAAGGGGTGCCTGTTTAATCTGTTTGCTGTTGTTTGAACTTTGTGGTCAGTGATCATGGAACAAGGTCGTGAAAAAAATCGCAGCCAAGTTGAAGAAAAACAACATCTTTATCATCAATCTCATGGATTTGGGTGTTCAAAGCTGTTTCCGGCCCAAAGTGGGAGGGTAGAGTTGGTGTCGGGATGTCTGGGTTGTGGTCTGCAAGTGGAGCTGGGCATAGGCCCTTGGAACTAAATCTGGGTAGGCGAGGTGGAGGTGACCCTTCAGCAACTGCCAACACAGCAAAATGTGTGATTGCTGATTCGTATGGGCGCAGTCTCCAACGTACTGCCCTACCACAGATAGCATTTTACCACAGCCCGCCTGAAGAGCACACTTTTCCAAGGGTCCAGTCAGCACCCCTCTTGACTTGGGGGTTGAACCTTGATCGTCGGCCTTCAACAGGATCGCTTGCATCCAAAAGGTCCGGATCTTCATCAGCTGCTTCAGCCAAGCGAGAAAAAATGCGCAAAGAAGACATGAAGAGACCATTTGCAAGTGGAAGAGCTACAATGTGGCAGTTTCCAAACGAACCTCAGATCTATCGCTCCTGGCAAGTGCCTTTGCCGACAAATACTACTTATGGAAACTTCCACCTTCCCCGACAGGCTCCACGGTGGTGAGAAAATTCGCACTATTCAGGTCTTTGCATTCCTGGTGACTTCTGAGTGCGAGAGGACAGAGAAGCGTGACTCATTGCAGGATAGTTGCTCAAGGCAACATTCCTGAAGTCACTGTTGACTATTTTGCATTTTTTTCGTATACCCCACATGTTAAGCAGTTCGGGGATGCACCAATCACGACATGGCCAGAGGAAAACTCCAAGCTTGCTGCAAGAACTGTGTCGGAGAGCTTTACATCACTAAAGTAGACTATGCTTGGCTGTGGTGACATCAAACGTTACGAAACATTAGAAATATACGCCTTGCAGGTGCGGGGACAGCTCCAAAGGACCGAAAAGCCCTCGCATGGAATCGCAGGAAGGGAAGGTTCAGCTGGAATGTTTGCTGTGTGCATATTTTGAGTATGCTAATATTTGATTCATTCTTTCTCCGTGTTGCTGTTTTTCTTGTCATGGCGATGTCAGTTTGAATGGCCAGGTGCGGCAGCTGACGCGCAGAGCAGACTTTTTCGCATCACGCGCTCGGTGGGGCAATGTGATTACTTGTCGCACTTGTCATGTGCCAATGCAATGAAATGTACCGATTTCATGCGATTTCCACACCACTCCACCTGGTTTCCGACGGTTTCCGCTGAAAGACCAGAGGTATGCTGATGCACTCCCTCTTGTTGATCAGGCTACGAGTGCACAGATACAAAACATTTTCCAATTTTGCAGTAAATTTCCTTCCCAATTTCCAGGCACTTCTTTTGGAACCGAATCGGCCAGAGCTGCACCTGGGGTGCCCCTTGCTCGTTTTGAGTGTGACGTGTTAAAGTGACGCAATCTGTCTCAAACTCTACGAAAGCCAGGAGAGGCCAGTGCTTGATGCAGCTTGACAAACTGGAAGAAGCGTTGACTTCCTTTGAGGCAGAACTGTACACAAACGTTTTATACGAGGAATAGCCACCATTTTGTGGTTGAGCATCCCACATACAAGGGATTCACTCGGCCCTTTCTTCAGGCTGCCCTTCGTCTGGATTCTCAATGCATTTCCGCGCAGCGGAACAAGGCACAACAAAGTTGAGACTCTAGATGGTCAAACAGACAGGACCAGGGCCGAAGAAACACGTATGAAAATATTATATAAGATATGAACATATGCATTTATAATTTCCATTGCATTACATTGGTAAGTCTCAGGATCGCATGAGTTTCTATTCAACTGAGACCGATTTCATGTCTGGTTCTGATGAAAGATAGTGCAACTCTCTCTCTCTCTCTCTGTGACTTGCCGCTTGGGAGCGCAGGCGTTGCTACTCGCAAAGCAACAAAGATGGCATGACGCAATTCTTTCGTTTCGAGAGGCCTCGCTGTGTGACACGCCACAAAAATATATGACGACTGCAGTTCTTGAATGTATCTGTACTGTTGTACTGTTTTTTTTCTTCGGCATTCGGCACTGCTTAATAACTTGAGGCCCTGAGCGTTGAGCCGACGCAGGTGGGTGCCCAAAGTGTCCCTCCAAGACACGTTGGACATTTTGGAAGTGGACGTGTCATGCTGTTCACAGGAACTTCGGATGGAATTGGCCAGATGCCTCACGGAACATGCGATCCAACTGAAGGTGGGGGAACTGGGCAAAATGCTCCGGGCACGGGATCAATCACACTCTGCACCAGTGCGTTTGCAAGGGCAGACCAGGCATGTCAGAGGTAGACCGCAGGGTGCCTAAACCACAGCAGCTATGGCTATGTCAGCTATGTCAACTTATGTCAACTTCAACCTATGTAATTTCCGAATTTCTGAAGCAAGATTCGCTGTTTGGCTATGCGGATTTGCAGGCGGCAGGCCATGGTGATCTTCAACTTTTTCATGAAGCAATCCAGGTCCAGCCAAACCAAAACTCCATTGCGACCATGGGACTTTAGCACTTCGAAAACTTCAGCATGTTCTATTCTTGCCATGATTTTCTTGGTCAATTTGCATGCTTACCCTGCTTTGTCCGAAACTTTGTTTTTGATTGCTTTCCATCTGCAGACTGAGTGTGTCATTTGCCATCGGAGGCTTGCGACTCCTATGCCCCAGCATTCTTCCAGCTTGGTGTTTGCTACTCTGAGGCCTAAAGTCACAGAGTCATAAAACCCTGCCCTGGTTGTCACATATGCTGAAGCCAAGGCGTGTTTTGCTAGCTCAAGCGCAGGTCAATGACAGCGTCAAGGCCAAAGAGATGTACAGAAAAGCGGTGCAGCTTCATCCAGGGTGCCTTCACGGATTGGGTTAACCTGTATTTGCAGACGGATCAGAGTGTTCGATATGTTGACTTTTCCATGTTCAGATTCAATAGGTGCAGAATTGCACAAATAGGTACGTGGAGGCTCTGAATAATCTTGGCGTGGCTTGTAGGCCTGGCTCTCATTCTGTTTTATGTTTCCGTTTCTGAGTGCGGAAATGGGAATCCTGTGTGGAGTGCAGAGAAAGCTCGCAGAGTCAGCTTTCTGAAATGTCTTGCAACGGTTGCAGGGAGCTGGGAGAGTGGGAGCATGCGATAGAGGCGTACGGCATGGCTTTGAAGGCTCGATGCTTCACAGACGGTTCCCGGATGCTCGTCATTCGAACATCGCATTCTCTCCGAAGGTGAATCAAAACTGCAGTAAGACCCGGGAGAACATGGCGATCTCTTTGCTTCAGCTGGGATGTCGTCACTTGCAGCGAAAGGACGGATCGGTGAGGGTTTGCTTCATAGACTTTATATTATATTATATTATATACCATATGTTAGCCTCTGGTAATCAAACATGGCAATGGACAATTCCTGATTTATGGATAATTTTCTCATTAAGATCCGATTTGCACAGGATTTTTTAAATTGCCACGTTTGATCGATTATATTTGATGATCCTTGTAAATTTATGCAACTTATGGACTTATGGAAGTCATTGTCAGGAGCTGAAAGAGGCTGGCAAAGCTCTAAAACAAGGGCTTTCCTTCAACTCCAGGTGCAGCATGCAGCACGAGTATCGTTGAGGTTGCACTTTGAGCATTACGTGACATTTGTCGGCAAACTTTGGAACATTCTGCCTTCTTACCTGGAGGAATGCTGATATTTACTTCAACCTGGGCGTGCTTTATGCTGAGAAGGAAAAGTGGGACCAAGCCAAGGCTGGAGACTTTCGAAAGACACGGGTGACAAACGCATTGCCCAAATTGGCTTGTACCACTTGTATCGCTCGTATCACTCTTATCACTCATATCACTCGTATCACTCGTATCACTCGTATTGCTACCTTTCTGTTGCTTCACTGATGCAACTCCTTTCTGCTTTGGGCAAGCAACCAGAGCAAACACAGCTCTTTGCTGCGTACCAAAATTAAATGCATTCTGAAGGGTGCCCCCAAGAAACGTGAATCAGCATCTCAAGTCAATTGATCTTCAGCTGTTTGCTTTTGGTCTTTCAAAGCTACAGACTGTACTGCTTGGTCCTAATCATCAGGAAGTGTACGCTGCATGCTTGCAAGAATTTGGTGGTGCTTGATTGGAAGAAGGTATTTTGATCGGAAGAAGGTATTTTGTGAAGGCAGACTCCGAAGCCTGCAACCCACCTCGAACAGGGCCGGTTTCTTCACAATCTTTTTGTCCCTGTGTCCTAGCTTGGACTTGTTATGTCTCTTCCAAGCTACACCTGTCTCCCAGTCTGGGCTGCAAATCCAAATCTGAACTGCGGCTGCTGTGGTATCTTCAGTGACTGGTTTCCTGACGCTGCCTCCTCGTCTGTCTATATTTACCTTTCTCCATGATTTCTTGACAGTGACAAGGGTCATAGGCTAGCAGGGTAGGTTCAGATGCTGCTTTAAATGCTCATCACTTTTTGGATTCGTTTTTGTCTCTTGAAATCTGAAACATCCCGGGCAGGTCAACTACGAGTTGGCAAGCAACTTTGACCCTAGACATGCGAATGCTCACAACAACCTGGGAGTAATCCACAGGCCAGCATGAGGAAGTATTTGACGGGATGTTCCCGAAAACGACACGAATGTCATTTTCAACAAGCATGGCCGGGGAAGACATGGGTGACACATGTCAAAACAATTGATGTTGCTGTTGTTGCAGTTGTTGCAGTTGCTCCTGTGTTCCGCAGCTGTGGTCCCACAACTTCCAAGCCTGTCAAAAAAGATGGACAGCTCAGAGCGAGCGCGACCCTCAAAGTATGCTGGACATGCTCAACGTGGCAGCGAAGCAGCTAGCGAGTTTCCAAGCTTGCTCACTGTCCGCAATGCCACCGCCAATGCTTCGCCAGATACTGAGAGGTTAGACATGTTTGCATACAGTATTGTGCCATATTGGACCTACTTCCATTTTGCCAACTTAGGTCTATTCATTTTCAAAAAAGAATAGAGGGCTCTAGAGACAGTCTTCGGGGACGAGCCGCATTGCTTGAGGCGCTATGAAGTATAGCCTACAGCTATGTTTTGCTGAATGAAGCGGAATTTTATGTTGCAGCAGTTTGCAGCAGTCGCCAGGTTGAGGATATCTACAAGCCAGCTGCTTCCAAGCGAGGTTTAAAGCAGACATCAGGTACCTTGTCTCCGAAACGAACCAGAACCGCCATAACCCCTCAGTGAATCCGGTTTATGCCCGATACATCGAAAGAAGTCATATTTTGTCAAGCCATCAAACATGTTTGCTATGAGTGTACTGCAAACATACAGACTGATCTGTGCTGCAAAGGTCCTACGTTGCAATTGTTCTGTCGATTGCTTCGTTATTTGACAAGCGCTTGTTTCGGTGGGTTCCTTCCTTCCTGTACTTTGAAGGGATGTCGAGGTCTGAAGATGAGACCCTACATAACATCTTGACATGTTCCCGGAAGTTCCCGGCCTATCTAGTTTCTGAAAACTTGATGTTGTCTAGGACTGTCTCTGAAGTGATATAGCTGCCGTAAACAGCGACAAACCGACGGTAGGCGATGGAAGCGCATCCATTTCGTCGAGATGCTCGTTGCTTGCCCAGCATTCAGTCTAAGGTCCTGTGAATTTGTAAGATACAGCCATTTCAGCTTTCTAGTTGTGCGGGACTCACAGGCTGCCGGCCACGTGCATGCACGCCAACACGCAGTTCGGCCGGAACAATCAATGCACAGAGACCCTGCAGCAATCAGAATCTTTATTTCTCTTATCTATTGAATATAATTCTCGCAGTTGCATTCCTGCAACTCTAGCCAAGTCAGGTAGCCAGTGTTGTCTTGCTCTGCATGCCGTGCTTGAATGATATTCAAGACCCATCTGAGGGGTCCCCGGTAGCAAAAGCTGACCGTGATTGTTCTGCAAGCACCTGCTATCCTTCCTGAGAGCCGGCTTCAGCAACTGAACTCAGAAAGCTTCGCTCTTTCCCATTTTCGGTTGATTTGTTGAAGAGCAAAGCTTTGTTTTCAGTTTTTTGATGGTTTTTGGGTCTTAGTGTACTGAGTTCTATTGCTCAGATGTGGAAATGCTGCTCGAGTTTGAGTTGCAGAGTTCCAGCCAATGCACCATTGGCAAATCCGAAGGAAGCGCCAAAATTAGCTCCATTGGACACAACAGAGTGTGTCCTCTCAACGGCATCTTGAAAGTGCAAAAGCCTTGTTGGATTCCCTTGGATGTACATGTGAATGATTGTGAATGCATTCCACACTTCAGCTGAACAAGTAGCTTTAGTGAGGAGAAGTCTGGACTTGGAGTTCTGAGTCGATGTCTGACTGTGACTAGGCGACTGGGAAATCCTGAAGCAGCCATGAAATGCTTCGAAAGTGCATTGGAGGCCTGAGCTGAGGTCCCGTGAGGTCCTGGGAAGGTGGGAAGGTGCAAATGAATACTAAAATGTTCTGCCATGCCCAGGGACTGGCAGCAGAGTTTTTGAAAATTGGAGAAACAGTGCTTTCAGGAAAAGTCTGACTTTTGTGTTGTCAGATTCCTAGCATTTTTCATACTCTTCGATCTGTTTCAGTACCAGTGCCGTCATGTGGGCCACGTGCATATTGGGGCCGCCAGGTTGACAGCAAGATGAACTTGGCAAGCAAGAACCTGGGGGCCATTTATGGCTCAATGGGGCGAATGGCACGCCTGGCTTTCAATTGCATGGCATGCCATGAATGGCTATGGCATGCTTGTACTGCTGTTGGCTTCAGAGTGTTTCGCAGTGTCACGAAAGGATGATGCAATCCGACTTACACGAGTTGCAATCGACTCCAACAGACAAGATGCAGAGGCATGGGCTGCGACTCTCTTTCCAGCCGTTCCTGTATATTATATAATATATCATATATTATCATATCATATCATATCATGTATCATATGTACATGGGATGTAAAGGTTCCTGCATGGACATGCATCCTGCATGCATCCTCTGCCAGAAGAGTGCTGTGCTTCACCAAACTGTCCGGTCTGTAGAGATCCTAGAGAAATCTTGGACTCAGATCAACAGCAACACTGTGCAAAGATCTTGTTTTTAAATTTTGCAGAGACCTGAAACGAGGTCAGGTTCCACACAGAGATTTTGTTGAGATCTCTAGTAGAGATAAGAACCAGATTTGCTACGAAGATCTTGCAAACATCCTATTGACTTCTCGTACAAATGCCTTCCAAAGGTCTTAAATAAGTGCTTATGATAAAGATCTTGCAGAGACACTGGTGATGTCTTTCTGAAAGTCTGCTGACAATTTGTCTCATCTAAAGAGCTTGTAAGGGCCTTCAGAGATTTTGTACAGAGCTCTCACGAGAGTCTTGGAGAGATCTTCTTCTTACAGATGTCTTCAGTGGAGATCTCATGGAGAGCCATGCGAGAGATCTAGTGGATGGATCTGGCAGGGACCCATGAAAAGAGCAAAGATCTTGAAGAGACCTTCTTCAGAGATTTTCCAGAGCACGGGGACTATGTGCGGACATTTGCTGCTCAACATGGGGCACATATGGGGCCATTTTGTTTCGCCACCTATATTATAATGTGTGTATATATATATATAGATACAACAAGATCGTATCACATATATATATAGTTTATAAGGCTCACGAGGGTGAATTCGGTCCTTAGCACCTCGTGCAGCCTAAGCGGTTCCTTGACGCAATCGAGCCGCGGGCGCGCTGATCCTCTAGCGCCTTNTAAGGCTCACGAGGGTGAATTCGGTCCTTAGCACCTCGTGCAGCCTAAGCGGTTCCTTGACGCAATCGAGCCGCGGGCGCGCTGATCCTCTAGCGCCTTGACTGTCTTGTGCTCTTGAGTCCAGGGCAGGCTCAATCACCATTGCTTTTTGAGCTGCTCTTCATCGATCTTGGACTACTTGGACCTTTTGCACATCTTCTTCAAGCTCGGGCTTTGCACTACATCACTGGCCTCTGCAGGTGTGCCTCAACACCTGATTTTCCTCGATATTTATTGGCCTGCTCCTCTGGTTGATCTATTCCCAGCTGGTTGCTCCCAATCTATATCTTGGTCTTTTTCCTCACTGTCTGTGATCTGGTTTCGCCCTGCAGACGAATATTCATTTCAATTTATTTGGTGCCTTGCGTGTTTCTTGTGATCTGGTTTTGCCCTGCAAGACACGTTTTTGGCCTNTCTGGTTTCGCCCTGCAGACGAATATTCATTTCAATTTATTTGGTGCCTTGCGTGTTTCTTGTGATCTGGTTTTGCCCTGCAAGACACGTTTTTGGCCTTACAATTTTGATCTACCTGGACTACTTCGTCTACATTGGCTGGTGTATTGTTTATGAAGAGTTGGACAAGTCCCTTTTGGGTGTTCCTCTTTGTGTACGTTTTGCACCACGGCATCAGATACCCTTCGTCGAGCTCTACGGAGACGCCGAGCAAGAGCGCGGCAACAGTGGTATCTACACCGTCGTGGCATTGTGACATTGAGTCACCCTTCATTACAAAGGATTTTGGTCATCCTCAGCCATCACCATTCCCGAGATACTCAGTTTTTGAAGAGGATCAAAGCCGAGATGAAAGGAAGCGAGAACATACCTTGGCGCTGTGGCCGATGCATGCAGATGCGCAAAGCGTCGGCGCAGCAATGTCCAATATGTCAGATGCCGTGGCAGGCATGCTACGACCAATCCNATACCTTGGCGCTGTGGCCGATGCATGCAGATGCGCAAAGCGTCGGCGCAGCAATGTCCAATATGTCAGATGCCGTGGCAGGCATGCTACGACCAATCCTATGTGCACAAGCCCAGAAACCAACCGCAGTCAGACGCACAGTATACTGCAGCTTGGACCGGACAGTCCTGGGACTATCAGCACTGGGATCAACAAGGGTATCAGACTCCGAGAGGCAAGTCACCAAGATCCAAGCAACGGCCACGCAGTGCGAAGAAACAGCATGGCCACGATCAATGGCAAGATTATGCCGCTCAAGGGAGTTATCATCAAGCACAGACGCCAAGACAGGGGAAAGGCAGCATTTTGCCACCGCCTCCCCCACCAGAAGTTCCATGGATGGGTCAGACTGTGGGAGTCATGCCCGTCATGCAGCAGATGAATCCCCAACATCAGATGATGAAGGGCCAACCATCGGTCAAAGGAGGAAAGCCGATGATGAATCAGATGACACCGAGCATGNCCCGTCATGCAGCAGATGAATCCCCAACATCAGATGATGAAGGGCCAACCATCGGTCAAAGGAGGAAAGCCGATGATGAATCAGATGACACCGAGCATGACAGCACCTACCATGTTGCCTGTGATGCCTCAGGGGCAACAATGTGTTCCAGCAGCTGCAACAGCTATGCCCATGCCGGGGCCAAGCTATATGATGCCGGTGCCACCCCAAGCGCCAGAATCCGATGCTCAGTTTTGGGACTATTTGAAGCATCGAAAGTCAGATCTACCTCCAGATGTTCAACAAGAGATTTCCAAGCGAGAAGGAGCGAGAGTGACCACAGACTTGTTCACTGCCGTGCAGAGCATGACAGCAGCGAGGGAACATTACGAGCAAGCACTTCTTGGTCGCTCTCAACATCTACAAGCCTGGAAAACCTTCCTTGCCAAGGCAGTATCGGACTGGCAGAACTTTGCCCAGCAGTTCATCCAGCACGAACAGACCCTTCAGGAACGCATCACCATTACCAAGGAAGCTTTCATGAAGACGAAAGAAAATGTAGATCAGGCGCGCAAGGAAGCGGGGGATGTTGTGGATCTGACGGAGGAGGAAGTACCAATTACAGGTGCAGCCTCAACATCAGCAGTGGACAAGGTGAATGCGAGCATTCAAAATCTGACCACCTCTTTGCAGCAACTCCAATCAGATGCCGACGCACTCGAGGCCGAAGTTCCTCCAGTTGCAAAGCGTCCGAGAGTAGAGATGCCGGGTGTCAAAGAGGACGAAAGCATGGAAGGCTCTGCCAAGCCTTCACCTGCCTTGTCGCCTTTTGGCCGGGCTGGCCAGTAATGACCTTAGAGTATACTGACCGGAAGCCTGAGGCTTTTTTCCAGGATCCCCTTCTTCTCAAGTGGACTCACCCCATCATCCAGGACGAACACTTCATTTCTGAATGCGCTGCCAGACACAAAGCACATTTTCTTGAATTTGAAGTGAACAAGGACAGGTTTGTCTCTGGAATTTTTTCTTGTAGTCCACCAGACCCGCCTAGACCATCAAGACGTCCAGTTCCAGCTCTCAGACATGTGGGTTTTTCTGATAGCACCACCGTTTTGATTGGTCCGGAAGAGACGTTCCATCTATATGCAATTCAGTTGCCAGCAGCATCAGTTGGATGCGGACTGATGCCTTGGCATCGCAATTTTCAGAACGACCTTTTGCGCAATGGACTTGAGAAGCAGNTATGCAATTCAGTTGCCAGCAGCATCAGTTGGATGCGGACTGATGCCTTGGCATCGCAATTTTCAGAACGACCTTTTGCGCAATGGACTTGAGAAGCAGATGTTTGAACCGTCTTTCCCATTTCCTTCTGTGCATCGTCATGTAGGAGCTTCACCCATTGTTGGTAGTGCCCTTTTAAAGCTCCAAACTGACACGACCACCACGATTTCCCAGTCATGTCCATTTCCATCGCAGGCTGGACATTCCGATGTTGATCCGCTGTCCCCTAGGGCCGTGTGTATCTCCGGTTTGTCAGACCCTTATCAGTACCAGAGTAACAGACCATTTTCAGTGCGATCAGATTCAGCAGGCCATAAGCAAGATGAAGCTCCCGACATGTATGAACCGTCNGTCAGACCCTTATCAGTACCAGAGTAACAGACCATTTTCAGTGCGATCAGATTCAGCAGGCCATAAGCAAGATGAAGCTCCCGACATGTATGAACCGTCTTTCTCATCTCCTGAACGGCCTTTTGGTATTCAGTTGGCGTCCCATGAATCTAGTTCTGATCTGCCATTGCCTGACCGTTTGGATGAGCATTCGAGTTCACTCCCGGCTTCATCAAGCCCAGCCCTTCCTGTCATACCGCCTTTTGCACGTGATATGCTGGCTAATTCTGTTGCAGGGGTTCGGGCCATTAGTATTCCTGCTGTCCGTGGATTTTGGGTCCGTGTCTGGTATNTTCTGTTGCAGGGGTTCGGGCCATTAGTATTCCTGCTGTCCGTGGATTTTGGGTCCGTGTCTGGTATATACATCTTCATCACCATATACGTTCCTTTCTCGCTCGCCACTGTCAGTTGACAGGCCCCCCACACATGTGGTCTGGTCAAATCGAGCAGCTTTGGGCTGAGGTTTTGGTACCTACTGAAGCACATGCCATCGTGTTAGTCACCCCAACTCCGCCTCGTAACCCATTTGAAACTGAACTGGCATATGATATTGTCCTCTATCAGGGGTTGGATAGCCAGTTTGTTCCTGGGGTTGTGACTATGAGACCGCTTGATCCGGTAGTTGGACGTTCTCTGTATTCAGGGGTTGTGGCCTTTTTGTCTGCAGTTCATCGCGCAGATGTGTTGGAAGGGCTATCCTTGCTCCAACTATGTCAAGAAAGGATTTGTCAAGTTCGTAAAGATCGCACGGTTATGACTGCCACACAAGTCTACCAGATGGAGCCAGGTCATGCCTTTGTTGTAGATGTTGGACATCTCCGTAGTATGGCAGCTGGTAGTTCTCGTGTCCGTGCCTCTGATGCGGACGCTGCGCGTCCAGCAGCAAGTAGAGAGGCCCGGCCTCCTAGATCGGATCCTTCAGACCTTATGGCCAGACTGACTCAACTTCGAGATGAAGGACGTATTCCTGGTTTCAGTGCTCGCATTGATGAACCTGAGCACACTACGATTTCGAAGCCATGTCTACATCCATCGATTGCTGGACATTCCGATGTTGATCCGCTGTTCCCCAGGGCCGTGTGTATCTCCGGTTTGTCAGACCTACTTCAGTACCAAAGTCAGAAACCTTTTTCAGTGCGATCAGATTTTGCAGGCCCTACGCAAGACGAGGCTTTTACCATGACATGCAAATCTAGATCACCTGAATTTGAGTATTTACTGCCATTTCCCAAGCAAGCTTTCCAACCTTCTCCATTGCAATTTCGCATCCCATCTCACACACAGATCGATGAGGTTGCACGTGAATATGCGGCCAATGCCCCTCCGGATCTTGTACCACCTCCCAATGATCAAGAGGGTCCGCCACCATTGCCAGTGCTGCCTGAATTTGCTAGGCAAATCCTTCAGGGCGAACAACAACCACTGGACGAAGATTGGACAATAGGGATCACATTGCGAACATGGTTTTTGCACCTTCCAAAGAGTCCCATGTGCACTCAACCTCGGCTCCTCCAACTTGTTGGCAATGCCTTGTCATGGCGTCAGCAAATCATTGCCTTATGGCTTGATCAAATTGCTCAGGTTGAGTTTTTGGATGTGTACATTGTGACTCCAAGCCCACCAAGACCGGCCACCCTAGGCCATGTTGCGTATGATGTCCTTGTTGTTCAAAACTTGTGGACTTTCAAAAGTGGACTAGTAACAGCCATGTCCGCACAAGAGCCTTGGGAGTATTGGTCCGTTGCTGCCTTCTTTCCTCCTGCCTTGAGTGGTGAGCGACTTGTACTTAATGCCCAGCTTCAAGAAGTGTGCCGCCAACATGACTGCATGCTTTTCCACGGGTGGAATGAAATTCCTTTGAATGATCAACCGACTCATCAGATGGAGGACGGCCATGGATTTTCTGTGCATGTTCGCAATCAGTTTGCTGCTGCCAGTTCCAGCCGTGGACCTGTCCGTGCATTGCCAGAGCAACAGACCATTGAAGCGCCACCTGTGGTTGTGGTTCCTGGTGATGATACATCGGATGCAATGAGCGAGCTCTCCGTAGATGAACCAGTCATCGAACAAGCTGGTCCAGCTGAGCCTACTGATCCCAATTCGCCTGGCTATAGTCCATCAGAACATGCAGATCCAGGTGACGTGGGTCCTCTGCAAAGTGTCACGGTCCATGGTTTGAACTTTGTCACTTCGCATGTCTACATTCGTTGGACGACCCCGGCTCAGGTTATTGTTGACTTAGCTCAGCGTTTCAACATTCTCTTGGATCACATTCTCACATTCCATCGAATGCTGGTTCGTATTCCTGGTCAACAACTAAACGAGGAGAGCCTCATTTTGCAGAAAGTAACTGACATTCCTGTTGGTTCACTGGATCAATTGTTGCTTTTGGATCTTGAAGTCCATTATCATCCGGGACAGCATATTCTGCCGGCATTTCCACATGTAGTACGTAAAGTCTGTCGTGTTGTTCAGCATGTGACCCGTGCCCATCTCCTTATGCAAGCTGGCGTCTTCCACTATTGTGCACATCAACTGGACCGATGTCTTGTACATTTTAATAACCTGATCTGGCCTTTGCAAGATGTCGCCACACGACAGGTTGTTTCAGGCACATATGTGAGAGTTGTAGTCCCGCCTCCCCTTTGGCAAGCTGGGGGCACTCTTCAGGTTATCGATCTTATGGAACGCAGACACCGCACCGATTTAGCCCCAGGGGTGCATCCGTATCAACGACCTGCACAGGTTCACCAGGAGCGTTTTGAACCTGATCCTCAGATCTTTCCGCCGATGATGCAACATCCAGTTGCAGATTGTACAGCTTGTACAGGGTCCGCAGTTTCCCGATCAGTTGATGATTTACATGTCACCGCGCTCATTGGACCGCGTGTACAGTCTTCGGGTAGAGGTAATCCAGATCCATATTTTTCCTCTGTTCGCCCTGAGCCAAATGTGAACCGTAGACTTTCTTCATTGCCACCGATGAAAGGCTCTCCCAGTCATTGGCTATTGCCAGTAGGTATGCGGGTCCTCCAGCAAATTGATGCCACTACTGAGCCAGATGATTTTGAGGTTGAGTGGATCACATGGTATCTTGGGGCTCCTCATCGGCCACGTTGTGATGAAACCCGTAGGCTGCGCTTGGATGTAGAACAAGAGCTATGGTATCAAGACCTCTGTGAACTCTGGCATGAATACTTGCAGCCTGATGCATTGACTCAGGTCCTGGTAGTTGATCCTAATCCTCCCAGAGCTCCGTATGAGACTCATGTTGGCCATCTCATTCTTGTGCAGGGAGAGATTGAAGGGCATGTGCCGGTTGTGATCACCACCATATTTCACAACGCATACCGAATTTCGCATCATGCCTGCTTTGTTCCCAGATTTTCATCTACGGCCACTTTCATTACATTCCTTCGACTTGAGCGAGTCTGCTCTGGCCGTGACTGTTCTGCATCCATTGCAGGATTTGATTTTCCAGCTGATGGGCTCGGTGAGGTTCAAGCGGGCAATAATGTTATCTTGCATGTTCCAGCGCGCACACAGGATACAGCTTCTTTTCTTCAACTTAGAATGAGACTTTCACCTTCACATTCCTCCTTTCCAGTTGATGCTCAAGCACCAGTTGTTTGTCATTATCCTGATGACCCAGTGGCGCTTAGAAATGAATATGTGAGAGGATATCAACAACAGACCATTCTCACTGAAGATGCTGTACCTCTCATTATGGGCTTCGAACAAGAGCTCTTGCTGCGCTGGCCAAACTTTGCGCAACCAGGCCCAGGCGGAGTTGAAATGCGTCTTCAAGTTCGCACATGGTTCAACGATCATATCAGATGGCCCATTTGCGATACACCCCGAGATGCAGGACTGTTTGAGGACATCAATACCTGGAGAGCTGCACTTCTTCACACATGGCGTGATCGCATTGACCCTGCTCACCCTGTGGAATTTCACCTTGTTGAGCCTGATCCCACTGCAGAACTTGATCCGATTGCGGCTCATCTCATCTTACTGCAACGTCCTCTGGAAGACACATCCAGTGTCTTGATTTCAGTCTTTGATGACACAATCTGGAATGGATACCCGCGCAGATGGGCCATCCGTTGTGCCCAAGATCCCACAGGCCTGGAAATTGTTGCACTTATGGGGTATCGCTTCTTGTGTCCCCCGCAGATCTCGAATGCCCAATGTCATGTGATCTGTCGACAAGTCAACATTGGCATGCAGGAGCGGTTTTTGACCAATCATGGACTTTCTATTGACTTGCGAGTGCTCCGTCGTCATGTGACAGCTGACCAGGCATTTCTTTATGTTGGCAGTGCTGTTCATCATACGGGGTCTTGCGTGCGCCCAACAGACAGTGCGGTGGCTCATGCCTGTCGGCCGCAAGACACCCAAGATTCTTGTCTGACGCTTTGCCTGGATGATTTGCTTCCCAGCGAAGTTTTTCAGCCTGATCCTGAAGCACATTTTCCCATCCGCCTTCTGCCTGGGGCTTCTATGGCTCCACTGCCGACCTTTGTGGAGTGTCCCAATCCTGCAAATGATTTGCTTATTCAGTGTGAACTGCGTCGTTGGGGACATGATTGTGAAGTCCATCGATTTGGAGGCCATCCGCTTGCGCTTTGCTTTCCGGCTGGTCATTCCTTTCCGGATGGGTCTTCTCATTACATGTTTTGCCATGATGACCTTACGGATCATGATGGGGCATTCCTGCATTCTTCCGCTGTTGCCATGAGTGATTTGGACCTTATGCGTTTCCTCTACCAATGTGGCTACTGGCGAGCGACCATCACCAGTCGAGAAGATGTCAAGCCTTGCCTTCAACGTATTTGCTTTGACAATGTTCTTGTTAAGGAAGCTCCTAGACACAAGTCCCTGCGACCAATGTCATCCTGGCCTGTACCTCCTAGTCGCCCATCAGATCATGGCACTTTCTTCTCGATGCCTCAACATGATGCATCTTCAACTGCTCTCATGAAGCTCAACATTTCCCTTTCGGAAGTTGCAGCCTTTTTCACATCTGGT
Source organism: Symbiodinium sp. clade C Y103 (assembly GCA_003297045.1). Classification (NCBI taxonomy): domain Eukaryota; class Dinophyceae; order Suessiales; family Symbiodiniaceae; genus Cladocopium; species Cladocopium sp. clade C. Next base: position 176,463 of record BGPT01001948.1, on the reverse strand, counting down.
GATGGGATCCTTTGTCGTGATCCGGAGGGACTGCATTTTCCTGAGACCACCAAAGAAGTCTTTCGCTTGAGCCAGTCTACGGATTTGGATTCTTTTGATAGAATCGTCATTTATACGGACGGCTCTTCATATGCCGAACATCGCCATAGGCCTCCACTTTGGAACGATGAGCATGGCTATGGCGACACGTGGTCTTTCGTTGTTTTGGGAGAGACTTTCACCCCTCATGGCAGCCAGATTGAAGTCATTGGATGGACTTCCCAGCCCGCACAACCCGATCATACCAGCTCCTTTTACATTGGAGCTCAACATATTGGGTCCTTTGTTGCGGAAAGAGAGGCCATGACATGGGCCTGCCTTTGGCGCCTCTCACAGAATTCCCGAGTTGACACAATTTTCAGAACAGATTCGTCCACTACCGCTCAGCAGTCTACTGGAGCCATGGGTTCGGCGATTCTAGATGAATCGTTCAAGATCTTCCGGGGAGTCTTCCAGGCTCTTGAAGTTGTGCTCCGTGGAGAGGCGTTGTTGGTTCAACATATCCATGGACACACCAACGAGCCCTATAATGATTTGGTAGATTGGTTAGCGAAAAGTGAAAGGGAGCGAAGCTTCTACTATCCTCGTCAAAAGATAGATATGACCCAGTGGCGGACATTGCTGCCTCATTTTTGGATGGTCTTGAGCACATCTGATGGTCTTCCTGTCTTCTGTCGTAATGGATTTGATGTATACCCGCCGGCTTTGCCGCCACCATGCCGTGCATTGAAGTCCACTCCGCAGTCGCCTTCATCTGCCTCTGCTGTACACTTGCATCTGAGCATTGGGTCGGCAAACATCACCTCCATGTATAATGGTACCTGGGGCCACGGTGGCAAGCTTGACTTTCTCCGTAAGCAGTTTGTTTCCCTTGGCCTGACCTTTCTAGGAATCCAAGAAGCTCGTACGCCAGATGGATTTGGTCGCACTGATGGTGTCCTCCGCTATGCCTCTGGCTCATCCAATGGCCAATATGGAGTTGAGTTTTGGGTGAATTGCCGTATTCCCTACGCATATGTGGATGGTCATCCGGAATACTTTGCTGCAGGACACTTTCAGGTTTTACATCAAGCTCCTCGTTTGATTTCTATGCGGGTCTGTGCACCGTATTTGAACTGCTGTATCCATGTAGGTCATGCTCCACATAATGGCCATGACAAAGATGTGCGTACGGCTTGGTGGTCTGCTCTTGCTGATGTTCTCAATAGGTGCCCCGTAGGAGTAGACCATTTAGTCATTCTTGACAGCAATGCCGATCCGGGTGCAAGAGATGACCTTGTGGTTTTCTCTGATGGTTTTAAAAGCACGGTGAATACGCCTCTGCTTCGCACCTTTCTTGAGGAGCAAGCATTGTATCTGCCCTGCACCACCAGTGTCCACGTTGGTGCCACGGACACGTGGACCAGTCCGGATGAGGCACACTCCCATTGCATTGATTTCATTGCCATCCCGCAGCACTGGCATGATAGGTGCACACATAGCTGCCTTGTTCCTGAATTTGACCTCGGCAATAACTACACGGATCATATTGCTGTCGCCATTCAGTTGCAATGGCAAGAGACGTTTACGATTTCTGCTCCTTCTTGCTCCCACAGATCCCAATATGACAAGCTGAGCATCACTCCTGCAGTCATTGAGTCTACATTGGGTCGATTTGTCCCCCCACCATGGCAAACAGATGTTGAAGCTTATGTGGATGCCTTCAATTCCCATGTCTTGACAGATTTGAGTCAGGCCTGCCCTGCCCGAAGGCAACGCCCAAAGAAGTCTTACATTGATGATCTTGCATGGACTTACAGAGATCACAAGCTCCAAGCCAGAAAGAATCTTAAAGATCTGCATCAGCGAACCAATTTTGAGTTGCTTTTCTTTGTCTTCAACAGCTGGCGTCGCCCCACAGAGGCCGTCTCTCTTGGGGACGCTTATTGGTCGTACAAACTTTGGCTTGATTGTGTTCGCTTTCGATTGAAGTCGCAATTTCTCTTTTATGCTCAAGCATTGCGGCAACATTTGAAATCGTTAAAGCAGAATCACATTCAGTCTGTCTTTGCCAACCTTGCAGATGATGCTCCGGCCGGCACCATCCTCCATGAGCTTCGACAGATTGTAGGCCCTACAAATCTGAAAAAGATCAAGTCTCAACCACTTCCGCTGGTTCTCAATGCGGACGGTGTCCCATGTCAGACCCCTGTAGAAGCCATGAATGCTTGGGCTGACTTCTTTCGCCAAATGGAAGGGGGCGTACGAGTCGATGAAGCACAGCAACGGGAGGACTGGATTCGCCATCTTAGGGATTTCCAGCAACCTGATCTTGAGTTGTCTGTGACCGAACTTCCTTCTCTGACGGAACTAGAGGCTGCTTATAGGCGGGTTCAGCCTGGAAAAGCCACAGGCCCAGATGGGATTGATGGGCTTTTGTGTCATTTAGGCGCTGCTCCATTTGCGAAGGCCACTTTTCCTTTGTTGCTCAGGACAGTGACGCATGGTCAAGAATGTCTCCTGCACAAAGGAGGCAGGCTTCAACCATTGTGGAAGGGCAAAGGCCCGAAGAACCTGTGTCAATCTCATCGAAGCATCCTGATCTCTTCCCATGTGGGGAAATCCATCCACCGAAGCCTCCGTCTCCACTCGGCTGAATTGTTTGAGCGTTTCTTGCAGGGTCAACAATTTGGGGGGAAGCGAGGCATTTCTGTGACCTTAGGGGTGCATCATTCCAGAGCATTCTTGCGGTCTAGACTGGCTGCGAAGAAGTGCGTTGGCCTCCTATTTTTAGATCTGAGTGAGGCATTTTACCGCATTGTTCGTCAGTTGGCGGTTGGTGGAGTTCTCTCTGACACGGTGATTGCGGCCATGGGTCAGCGATTAGGCATGAGTGCTGACCTCTTGCATGACCTTTACCGCCACCTGAATGACACCCCTGCAATTGTCTCTGCGGGCTTGAGTCCTTGGCAACAGAAGGTGATGCAAGCACTTCATACTGATACGCATTTCCATGTCCGTNGGGCTTGAGTCCTTGGCAACAGAAGGTGATGCAAGCACTTCATACTGATACGCATTTCCATGTCCGTGACCAGCCTGATGTCTGCCAGACGCATCTAGGAACGAGACCGGGCGATTGTTATGCTGACATAGTGTTTTCGTTCATCTGGGCGAGGCTTTTGTCCAGTGTGGAGTTCGAGCTTGTTCACCTTGGTTTGTTGGATTTTGTGCCTCAACAATCAGGACTTCTCCATCCAGGCACTATGACAGCCACTGCTTCAGGTGATCCTCTTCCCTATTTAGGCCCTACTTGGATGGACGATTCATGTTTCTGCTTTGCCACAGATTCTCCTGACTTGTTGGAACGTGCAGCAGGACAAATTAGTGGTTTGCTAATGCAGAGATGTGAAGAATTTGCTATGTCACCCAATTTAGCAGCAGGGAAGACTGAACTGCTTGCAGTCTTTCAAGGACAGAATGCCAGAGCAGCCCGCAAGCGCTTTTTCGGTCCCACAGCATCCCAAAGTTTGACTGTCTTGACCGAGACCCGCAGTCGTCAATTGAGGGTTGTGACATCATATGTGCACCTTGGATGCACCATGCACCACAAGGGTGACGTGAGAAAGGAGGTGCGACGAAGGTTTTGTATCGCTCATCAGGCGTTCAATCAACATAGGCGCCTCTTGTTTCAGAACAAGATCCTCAGTGTGCGCAAGCGGGCTGAGCTTTTTCGCACCCTGATCTTGAGCAAGCTCCTTTACGGTTGTGAGTCTTGGGTCCTTCATGAATCTGCTGCCAGGCACCATGTTCACACATCCTTGATCAAGTTGTACCGTCGGCTGATTCTGCCTTCTCAAATCGAACTTAGTGATGATGCAATCCTGGCCCAAACTGGTCTGCCTGCTCCAGCTGACCTACTGCGGCAATGTCGCTTGCGCCATCTTGGCAGTTTGTATTCCTGTGGCTCCGCTACCACGTGGGGATTACTCAATGCTGACCGAAATTGGATTGACCTGATTCATTGCGATCTTCTCTGGATGTGGTCTCAATTGCAGAATGCCTCTCATCTTGGACATCCGCATGAACATTTTGCATCCTGGGAATATCTGATGCAATTTCACCGTGGCTATTGGAAGCGGCTTGTGAGAAGAGCTGTTGATCATGCCACGTTGCAACGTGAAAATACGTATCGAGTTCAAGTAACTCATCAATCCATCCTGTCTCAACTTCATGAATGTGGGCGTCTTCGAACTCCACCACCACAAAAAGTTCGTCAGTTTGGGGATGAGGTCTTTGCTTGCATGCAGTGTGGGGTTCGTTTTGCGAGTCGTGGTGGATGTGGAGCCCACATGTTTCGCAAACATGGCATCTACAATCCTGTCACACCACTCAGTGCGGGCACTGCCTTCGAGAGTTTCATACCTTTTCCAAGCTCAAGACGCATTTGCTTAGATCGACTGCCTGTCGGCAAAGCCTATTGAGTCGAGGCCATGTGGTGACACCAGTTGGTGGAGCTGGATCTATCAGCAACTCTCTCCAAGAGGCGGTTCATGACCACATTCTTCCTCCGCTGCAGGCATTGGGCCCACAACTTCCTCCAGTTGTTCCTCGCCCTGAATTGAATTATGATCTGGCGCTCTATGAATCACTTTGTTTGATTTGGATGGATGTGCAGACTGTTATGGAAGGAGAACAATTATTTCGCGATCACATACGCACCTGCGCTGTCACGTGGGAACGATGTTTGTCTACGTTGCAAGCATTGCGTGCAGATGCCAGTGATGATGAGTTGAATGAGTTTCCTTTGGGCGCAGATGATTTCCGGGCTGTCCTTGACACGCTGAGTGTGTCATCTGCTTGGCCTTTCATGGTTGATGATGAACGACGTCAACCTGGACATTGGCACCATACTTTGGAAGCTCTTGAAGATTACTGTCGAGTTGAACTCCAGGCTGAAGTAGATGTCATCTCTCCTCCTTCTCCATCACTTGGGTATGGCAAGTCGCGATATATTTTGCATCTCTTCTCAGGGAGACGCAGATGTGGGGATTTCCAATTCTTTGTAGAGCACCTCCAACACCTGCATGATGATGCGAGCATCTACGTTCTCTCCATTGACATTGTGATCAGTGTGGAATGGGGGGATATCTCTCAGGACAAGGCACGAAGCTTTTGGCTCCAAGGGATCCTTGATCGCTACATCATTGGTGTGTTGGGCGGTCCGCCGTGTGAAACGTGGTCCCAGGCACGTGGGCGGAAAATTGGTTCCCTGAGTTCTCCTGAGCAGCGCTGTCGTCACGCACCTCGAGTGGTACGCACTGCAGAGCATCCGTGGGCATTGCCGAGTCTTGCACTGCGCGAACTGAGACAGGTTTCGACAGGCAATGTCCTGATGTGCTTCATTCTAGAAGCTTTGGTAGCAGTGCTGTGTACAGGCGGTGTAGGCGTAGCGGAACATCCAGCCGCCCCTGACGAGGAAACAGCGGCCAGTATTTGGAGAACGCCATTGCTCACTCTGTTGTTATCCTTACCGGAGTGTGAGCTTGTTAATCTATCTCAGGGTCTTTGGGGTGCTCCTTCATCTAAGCCCACGTCCCTTTTGGTGATTAATGCTCCGGCAATGGCTTCCTCATTACGGAAGTGGCAGGTGACACCAAACCTGCCCAAAGGCGCTTCCATCGGAATCGATGCCAGTGGACATTTTTCCACGGCCAAATTAAAGGAGTACCCACCAGCAATGAGTGGAGGTCTTGCTGAGGGGTTTTTGTCTGCCATCCGATCCCTGCCTCAGGATCTGGCTTTGGCGGTGCCAGAGCAATTCAGGGTCATATGCCATCAGATGTACAGTTCTGAGTATGGCGATCAGATTGGACCTGACTTTGCCCGGCTGTAAAGGATGTACATGCTTTGAGGCCAAGTGAATTCGAGCAGGCCGCAGCGACAGCTTCGAAGTGCCCCTGGAAAAAAAATATAGTTTATTTCAGGTTCTGTGTGCTGCTGTGACTTTCAAAATTTGGGGTCTGTTGCTAGTGTAGTCTCTGTCGAGACCATCGACCCATCTCTGGTAAGGTTGCCCACGGATGCCACGGGTGCCATGGGTGTCACGGGTACCATGTGCGTGCTTTGCGGGGTGGGTGTTGCTGCAGCCGGTGCCATTGGGTGCTGCTAGCCAGTGTTACAAGCCTGTTGGGTGCCGAAGTGTCTGTGCCAAGATTGCACTTCAAGGCAGCCAGATGCATATATGTACTTACTACGATTGTCTATCAAAGCCAACACATTGCTTTTTGTCTGTTCTGCTTGGATGGCTTTTGTAAGTTGATTTTGCTCAATATGTCAAGCCATGTGTGCACAGCTGTAGCGGTAAGCCTTGAAAGTTTGGATTCTGCGGACATTAGAATCCGAAGGCCTACAACAATCTGGCACTTTTACTGAGAGATCAGTGTGAACTTTGGTAGCAAACCAGTCTTGAATGATCTTGTTTGCTGTTTTGATCTTGGTTCAATCTTGTTTTCTACCCAAACACAGACTCATTGTTTTGCTTCTCTTATTAAGGACGTCGATGCTTGCCTGGAGAACTTGGACATTTGCATCAGCTCCTTACCCAACAAGCGACGTGATTGATTTTGACTCTGCTTCATGCTGAATCCGAGGTTTGGAACCTGAGTCAGCCTGGCTGAGTCTTACCTGACAATTGCCCTTCTTTTGAGTCTTCTTGCGTCTTCTTGAGTCTTATTGTTGTACTGATTTTGATGCTACGTTTGGTGACAGGAGTCGACATGCCGGTTCCAACCGACTCATGTCCCTCAACTATCAGTCTGAGCGATCAAGGGAAGAAGTGTTTGAGGCGAGCGGCACCATGAAAATCATGAGAGATCTTTGTTTCCTCTGAACTATCTTAGTGCAAAGGTCAATGCTCTGACTCAGGTCCTTTTAGTGATTGGTAATCTGTACAACATACATCAGAATCATATCCAGTATTTTTTCACAGTAATCTTTTCAAATCCAATCTTTGATTCGGTGAAGAACTCAAGAGCGGCTGTGGCACCATGTTACGGATACTTGCAGGCTCATAGAAGCTGGGGAAGCTGTGTCGAAAGCAGTGTCAGCCAGGTCCGCCGCACAAAGCGTTTAGATGGTGCACGAGCTTTTCTTACTTCATTCATTTTTTTTCTGCAGGCAGCTCAAGGTTCTCAAAGACATGCTTTCTCCTATTTGGAGCAAACTCGTTTGCTAACATCACAAAATGTTCTCTTAATTACTCTTAATTGTCTTTCGAGTCAGCTTCTTTCTCGTGTTGCAGGTTTGTTTTCTCTTTTTCATGTCTGCCTGCTTGGTGTCCTCATCTCTCCTGCTTGGTTTGGTTTCCAGTGTTCTTGTTGGCAGCAATGTCATTTATTCCCGGCCTGGAACTCTTGGGTGTTTGCGTTCAGTCTAGTTGCTCTTTCTCCGTCAGACGCGGATCACAAGGTGCAGAGACGTAACATGTTGCCACCATGTGCATTTTCTTTTTAAATGCTGATATCGTTAAATCTCAGACTGTTCTCTCTTTCATGTCATGTTCTGCCCCTTTTTTCCTTTTGAGATCTTTTGCCAGCTCTGTTTTCCGCAAGTTCCAGTCCTTCCTTTCACTTTCTAGGCGTTGGCAATGAATCCATAGTTTGAAGATATACGAGGGACGGAACAGTGCAGCTTGGACTTGCAGTGAGACCGTTGAGGTCTTCAGCTGGGATGGGGCGAGGGGAAACTCTGGCCCCCTACGCGTGGGCTACATTTCACCCGATTTCTATTCTCACTCAGCATCGGCCTTACCGTTCATTGAACCCGGGATAGGGCAAAGATCGCATCCAATATCACAGATCAAGCATTGGTTTGGTGCAGTGCTGACTCAGGTCTCTTACTTCATCCATTCGGCCCTGAAGTATCATGATCCAGCTTTCGTTGCTGTAACATGCAGACGACCCAGCACTTTGTTTGTTCATCAAGTCTTTGGCAATATTTGCACATGGTCAGTTGATGTCAGTTGTCTCCTTTCTTGAAGGTTACAGTGACGTCGCCCTGGAGGATGATAAAACGAGACAATTCAAAGAACTGGTGCCGCAATGGCGGACCATTTGTGGCCGCAGAGACGATGAAGTAGGCTTCCCGGTACAGCTGGTTGAAACATGACGAAACATGATTTTTCACATTTTTTCACTATCTCATTGTTGGAGAGTTGGAGATGGCAGCTGGCACATGAGAGAACCACTTGCAGAGTCATAAAAGGTGAATCACAACAGAGTTGCTCTTGACGTTCGTTCTTGAGTATGGTTCCCAGGTCGCAAAGCTGATTTACGATGTCCTGAGCTCAGACGTAAACTCTCCTATGTTCAAAGGGCCTGCAACTCCGAGAATCCGATTAGATTCCATTCAATTCCCATAAGGATGGTATCGACATCCTGGTGGATTTGACTGGACACACTGGCAACAACCGCTTGGGAGTCTTTGCCAGAAAGCCTGCACCAGCCTTCCCAGCAGGTTTGCTCATTCTTTTGGCGAAATATCCAGATGTCGATCAACGATGATCAACATTTCTTTTGAGTGTTTTCGTGCCAGGTTTGCATCACCTGGATTGGCTACCCTCACACCACTGGGCTGACCCGAATGGATTACAGAATCTCAGACGAGTCGTGGCCCCAGACTGGCCGTGGCCGTGGTTTCGTAGCTTCGGTGGCCCTTTGGTTGCCCTTTGGCGCGCATAAAGTCATGTCCCGTTAAGGTTCGCGGATCCAAAGGATGCTCCAGGTTGGGGAGCCCATCATTTTCTGCCAAAGTCTTGTGCCCGTGTGCATTCTATGCATGCTATGCATGCTATGCCCCTTGTCTGAGTGTCAATATGCTGTCGGATTTTCTTGGGGAAATGGAGGCCTCACAACGGAAAAGATCCTCTACCTGCCGGACTGCTGCAATTCTGGTGGTTCTTAAATGAACATGTTGGCTATGTTGGCGGTACAATTCATGCCAACTCACAATGACGAATTCAAAAGACCAGGAGTGCTTCTTGTGCTATACGCCCCCCGAGACTGCACCACCAGTGGTGCTGAAGCAGCTTGGTAGCAGAAGTTGTTGAGGTTGCCGCTATTACCATCTATCACCAAGCATTACCAAGCATCCAAGAAATGACTGAGGCCTGCGCAGGAATCCTACGGGTGCATTACCTTTGGATGCTTTAACAACCTTGCGAAGGCGTGAATTTCTTCCATCCCGTCATCACAGGGGTTTCAATTATGTCTGGAAGTTTGCCCATTTGGACTGGGCCAAGTTGTTGCGTTCTACAGGTCAGCAGTCTGACTATCAGAATGTGGAGCAAGCTGTTGCATGAGGCAAGGCAGTGCATCTACATGTGTGATCATGTATGTCTGTATGTACTGTAGTGTAACATACTGAAATTTAATGTAAAGTAACGTAATGCAATGTCGTGTAATGTAATGCATGGTATGGTAGGGCCGGGTAGGGTATGGTAGGTATGGTATGTATGGTATGTATGGCATGTATGGGAGCTATGGTAGATATGGTAAGTATGGCAGGTATGGAGGTAGGTCGGTCGGTATGTATGTAATGTAATGGTACGGAATGTAACGTAACGTAACGTAATGTAATGTAGATTATGTATGTATGTACGAGATGTACGATATGATTATGCACGATATGTACGATATCTATATGCATCGTTGCGCAGAGCCCGGAAAGCTAATGCTAGTGGACTAGGAGACGTTGGCTAAGGTACCAGGCTCTCGCCTCTTCGTGAAATCCAAGGCCTATCCACCAGCAGTAAATCAAGACAACAAATTGAATACAAAAATTGATACATTTTGAAACTCCGCAGCTCTCCGTGCTTGCAGGCCCTAGCATGCCCCAAAGTGCAGGACAAGATGCGGGCTGCTTTTGCAGTGTTGCTTGGCTCAACACAAGGATGCACACCTTTTGGGGTGTGAGGACTCCAAAAGTTGCAACGTTACTGACACAAAGTGCTGATTTCTCGCCCTTTCTCCATCCCGAGTGAGACAGGCATGGAATTCAGGCTTCTCGTCTGGATTTGCCGGGGGCTTGGTACCTGGGTAGCTTCATGTGCACACAGCGACTGGCTGATTGCAAATCTGAGGACTGGCTTGCAGCCACAAACAGGTAGCCACCTTCACATGTACAGTCTGGGCCTAAATTATCCAAGTCCAGCGACGCCATCGAGCTTACTTCGATGTTACGGAAACGTCGTTCTGCAAGGCTTTATCGATGTGGCTTTGGATACTGCCCCATATGCTGGCACGACTACTACTTGTGAGGCTTGATTCTGTTCTGCCCTGTGCACAAAAGAGCAAGCTTATATTGTGGCATTTCATGACCTTCCCTTCCTTGTGTAAAGGCACTTTACATGGGAGTTCCAGTGGTTACGCTCAAAGGACGAGGTATTCATGCGCAGAGCTCAGCTGAAATGGATCCTGCCAGTGTTGTTGGGGTTGTCCCTTGTCCCCAAGATAGGCATTCTCTTTCTTGTCCCACTGACGGCCTGTTGTGACAGCAGTGGTGGCGTGGTTTATTGGTTCCAAGGCACAGAATGTTGGAGCTTCATTGCTTTCAGCTGTTCAGTTGGGTGCACCAACCTGAGTTGCTCAAAGAGTAATGAACCAAATCTCAAGCTTTGAGCAACTTCAATGAGTGACACAGATTCAGATGGTCCATCCTTCCTGATTTCCAGGATGAACACACCGTGAACACACCGTGAACACACCGTGAACACACCCTAAGGACTTGGTCACTGAAACTGAGGAGGATTTTGTTAAGCAGGCCTGATCGTCCTTAAGCCAATGGAGCTAACCATTGCAAGGCTCACAGTTCCCCCCTCCATTGATTTCTTCCTCGGTGCAAAAACACACTCATACACGCACATGTGAAGAAAAGGCAAAAACGGTTTGGAAGGAGTGGCACAAACAAGAGAGTATGTGCCACACAACTGTTCTATACCACAGCTGCAACAAATTCTTCTGAGCATGTCCAAGTAGGCTTTCACCTGCTGCATCCTGCTGCCCTGATGCACCGCTTTCTCTCATTTCAAGGATCTGTGACTCATAGACTCATAGGACTGTTGTTTCAACATCTTTCAATCCTGAAGTTCTCCAGGCTGCGGCTTGTGCAAAAAACTTGTCTCGACTCGCTGCGTTGCGAGCTGGCTTGAGGACACGCATGTTAAGGCGGCCTTTATCGAAAGCAATCAGTTCTTACGGCAGCAGAACTTGTGATAAACCATGCCCAAAGATACATGTGCCATGGTCAAAACTTGTGTAGCTACTGGGCTCAAACCTCCCCGTGGTGTAGCTGGTGAGGCGGTTCCTTTCGGATCTGAGCCATGGAGTTCACACAGGGTCCCTTGAACAAGTACTTCAAGTATGTTGCCCCATCTGCACAGGTTTGCCCATGTCACTACCGAGTAACATGCTTCGCGACTGACCTGGAGGTGATTCAGATGAGTGCAGCTGAGGTGATCTTGACTTGCCGGATTGTCGACGTTCACCCTTTGACTTGTGACCATTTCAGGGATCTTCGCTTGCCGGTTGTCCGTTGTGCGCATGACATCTCGAGCCATTTTCGCCTGAAAGTTTCGCATGAGCAATGGATCTGTGTAGTTTCCAAGGTGCCAACTGTCTTGTGCCTGCAAGCCTTTGTCTTCGCGGACTTGCTTGATGTCTGCTTGGATGGTGGAGGGGTTGCTCCTGCACCGGAATGTCGTACTTCCGACTCAGGTGATCTTGTGCATGTGCTTGAATTGTTTTGTGGAGGCTTCTCAGGATGGTCTCATGTCACTCGGGCATTGAAAGCCTTGCATTTGCCGATCATCACATCTCTTGCGGTTGACATTGATTCGGACTGTGTCCTTGCCTACTCCAAAACCTTTGGAGCAACCTTGCATGTCGCTGGTACGCCCTTGCAGTTGGAGGTTGACGGAGTTGTCCCACCGAAACTTGTCATTCAAGCTGATGTAGCCGACTTTTCATGGGTCCACTTGTTGGGTTGTGGCTTGGTTGAAATGGGTGTTGCGTCACCACCTTGCCCTCCTTGGTCGGTGGCATCGGAGTCAGCTCCTGGATTGAGACGAAATGACGGTTGTTTGACTCCGTTTGCAATTGCATTGCTTGCCTTGTTGGGTTGCAAAGTAATTTGCATTGAGAATGTTAGTGGCATGATCCAACATCCTCATTGGCCAGTTCTCCAACAATGGTTTCAGGCTTGGAAGTGGAATCTAAGATGGACCAAGACTCTTGACTTGGCTGAAGTTGCACCCCAGAGACGTGATCGGCTTTTGTTGATTGCTACGAGGTCTGATGACGCTTCAATCATGCCTCACATCCCTTGCTCTTGGCCGAAAGTGACTCCACCGACAATGCAGCAGTTTGATGTGTTGTTTTGTGCATCTGACCATTGGCTTGAGGAAGCACGGCCCTCAGATGATGTTTTGCGTCTCTACTTGGATCCTGTGAACTTACCCAAACATGCTTCCTCGAATCGGTTGGCAAAACGATCGAAGATTGATGTGAATCGGTATAGGATCAAAACGCCCCAAGAACAGATGACAACTGTGATGGCCAATTACTCCTTTGGTCATCTCCTGCCGAGGCATGTGATTGAATCGGGGGGTCTTTACGGTGGCCTGCTGGCCCTGCCTGATGGACTGAGGTTCGCCTGCACACCTGAGGTACTGCTTCTTCAGACTCCACTTGGAGACCAGTGGTTGCCCAAATCACGCAAAACGTCGATCTCAATCCTTGGGAATTCCATCTCTTCCGCACATGCAGCAATCACGTTGTTGAATGGTCTTGCATTCATCAAGGACATCACTCATGTGGACATTTCAGAATTGTTCGCTCGTTTGCTTGACATGCGCTTGAGAGCCTCTTCTTTGTCAATCACCGCAACCCAGGATGGATATTTGTTCCAGCAATCAGAGATCGAACCAACTGCCCCGATGCACCTCTGTGAAAGACTCGCGCTGAGGTCTCCGGCTGATGAGGTGCTTGCTTACGTTCAGGCTGGACTCAATGTTCGAGCTGTGGTCAAAGCTTTGATGGGAACATCGATGCCATCACAGATCTACATGTTGCCAGCTGGAATCTTGGCCCATCGGGTTGAACTGCCGTCATGCATGACCATGCCAAGAGATCGCCTGATCCTGTTTTCGGACGTCATGGGAGGACTTCTGCTGCCGACATCCATGTTTGTCAGCATTCGTGATAGCCAGGTTGTGCTTGCTCTGTGTACCTTTGGTCCGGTGTTGATTGCACGACGACAGAACATGAAGACATGTGACGTGATTGACTTCTTGAAGCTTGAGTTTGATTCCCGTCGCATTTTCTGTGTTGACATGCTGGGCTATCCTCTCGAAGAAGGGATCCCCTGTCCTGACGCTGTGGTCGTACTGCCAACGCAAGGGCTTCGACCACTGAACACGGCTTGCTTCCTTGAGCTTGATGTGGGTGGAGAACGCATGTGTGTCACCTTCAATGGCATGTCAGGTGATCTTGCTTCTTTCATGGAGTTGCTCTGTACCTCGGGTATTCATGACCTGCTGCAATGCATGGGATGGACTTTTGTGGTTCCCATCTCTTACATTCGACCGCATGGTTTTGAGTTGATTCAGCTTGTCAAAGTCCCGGGCACTTTTGCCATTGAAAGTGATGATGCCTTGCGTTGCTTGTCGGTGCTGCTTTTCATCTCAGAACTTGGAACTTTCCAATCGATCGGAGAAAACCCTGCTGTTCGAGTGCGTTTCAAGTTTTGGAACTCATGGATCTGGGAAGGCATGTGGGATCCTTCTTGCAACTTTACTTGTATTCGCACGACTTGGCTTGACATCATGAGAAAATTTGCCTTTGATTGGGAGGTCAGGCTTGTCCTCAATGGTCACAATATCAACCCTGATCGATCCTTGTCGGAGTTTCTTGATCCGCTTGTGGTCTCCCAAGGTGAGGTCAAGATTTTTCTTGTCGTCAGTCTGCGGGGGGGTGGTCCGAAGTCTGATTCAAGGGCAGAGTCAACCCGTCCTGCTTCTTCAGGCTTGCGAAGAAGATTGCCAACACCGCCCCGACCACCCAACACTACTGAAGTCCCTCCGACACCTCCAAGTGTGCCAGGAACACCTCCATCTCCACCACGACCTCCAACTCCGCCAAGACCTCCAAGGTTGGCGTCAAGGAGTAGATCTCCTGCTGAATCCCAAGGTGGGTCTGAGTATTCCACTGATTCCCAAGCCTCTGGTCGTATGATGCCGTCCAATCCTGAAACCTTGCTTGAAGTTTTTGAGCTTGATCGAAACGAATCTGAACGTGCTTTGAAGCTTGCATTGTTGACTTGGACCAACTTGTCGAACATTGATTGGGACGTGGATCTGTCGCCTTGCGCTCCTCTCCGGATGACGACCCAAGGACACTTGTTGTACATCAATGGTGATCTCAAGCTCCTCATGCGCCTTGTTCAATCATTTCACCAGGTCAGGCTTGATTTCGTCATTGAGAAGATGGGTTGGTTGACGACCATCCAATTCCAAGAGTTCACGAATCCCGTCAGAGCTCGGATTGTTTTCATTCCAACTCCCAACCTCGACTCCATCTCGCAGAAGCTCCTGTACACCTTCCTCAAATCTGCCTTTGTCATCATGCGACTCCCGAGAGGTGTTCACGAGACTGATGACACGGTGTTCACCAAAATCAAAGTTTGGGGATATACGGCTTTTGTGGGATGGCTTCCCAAAACACTCCTTGTTGAAGCTTTGCTTGAACCTTGGGAATTTGCCAATTCGATCCTGGGCATTCCGCCCCCAATGCGTGCTGTTGGTTTTTCCTGTACGCTCAACCCAGATTACAGAATTTGGGACTATGCCAAGAGGGATTCTCAAAACAAGCTGTGCCTGACCGTTCACTACGTCGCAGGTTTGAGGGGTGGAGGACCATCCAAACCTCTGGCCCAAGATGTCACCAAGGCCAAGAATGCATTGGCCACCTTTTTCCTGGGCCAAGGAGCGGACATTCAGGATGTTGCCCCTTTTGCTGACAAGTTGGTTGCAGCCACCAGTCCGTCTACCATCGAATCACTGCTACAGCCCAAGGCTGTCAAAGCCAAGTGGGAAGGAATTTCGAAGATTTCCAAGGCGTTGAACCTGTCGATTCCTGACGTGGCAGCAGCACCAGTTTCTCAAAGGACAAAGGTCCATGAACGCATCCGAAAACCTGCAAGAGACTTCACTCAAGCTCTCAACTTGGATGGAATCAAGGTGAAGGAAGGGTTCTTTCGAAATGAGGACAATTCCTTTTGTGTCCAAAGAAGTGATGTCGTGCCGAAGGAAAGCGGTTTCTGCTTGATGTCATTTGCCCAGGCAACTCCTTGGTTGGCACAGACCACAGAGCTTTCTGAAGATGAGTTGGCTGTGGTGGCCCTCGGGACCTGTGAATGCTCTCAGTCATCCAAAGGGCAGCGAATCCAAATTCCTGCCTACAGTGCCGAAGGTGAACCATTGGTGTTGTCAGGTTGCTTGCATGACCTTGGAAAGAAACATGTGAAAACGTCCAAAGTAGAGACCAACATCCTTACGCCGGACTCAGCTGTCGTCTCATGCACAGTCTGCCGAGACGAAATCCCTGATGAAAAATGGAGGGAGATCACTGCAGCCCCAGTCAAAACGGTCCTTGACTTGTGTTGCGAAGGGCTCCAACTGTTGGCCCCTCCGTGGGGAAGAGTGTACCAAAAGCACAGAGTCAAAGCTCCCCCAAGTGAAGCAACTTCGCTTCAATTCCACGCTCGTGTCTCCAAAGATGACCTTACTAAGGTCCTCCAATCCAGCGGAGCAAAGGCAGTCTACACGGCAGCCAAAAATGAGCTGAAACAGCTTAGCAGCGATTTTCAAGTGGTTTGGCTCCCACACATGAACCTTGTGAACCTGAGGGTTACTTGTGCCTCCTACCCGCATCACAGAGGCTTGGTGCGCAGCATGCGCAGTGAGGACAAGATTGCCAGAGGTATCAGGTTCAGGCGGGAAGATNTGCCTCCTACCCGCATCACAGAGGCTTGGTGCGCAGCATGCGCAGTGAGGACAAGATTGCCAGAGGTATCAGGTTCAGGCGGGAAGATTTCAAGACAGCTTTTTCGGAGCTTCGACCTCAGGACTCAGTTCCCAGTGACATCCCGCCGAAGCACTTGTTCAAAATCTCCCCAGTGCCAGTTGGAGCATCCGCTGAAAACGTTCAGACTTGGTTGGACAGCTTGTCGTGGAAGGCCAGACCAATGCGTCTCTTGGCGTCGAATGTTTGGCTGTGTGCAGCCTCTGAAGTGTATGAATCCCAATTTGAGATGTGGGATGCCTTGCCGATCTTGATTAAATGGATTCAAAGCAGAGTTCCTGGAGACAAGGTCGTCATTGCTGGCAACACCTCACGAATTGCCCCAGCCAAGCATGTTCAGGTGCCATCCAATTCCGCCATGCAGTTCGAAGATCCTTGGGCTTTTTGGAATCCCAAATCGCGTGCTGCAGCCTTGACTTCTGCATCAGCCCCAGTGCCTCTTGCAGCTGCTCGCAAGCCTGAAGCGCCGATTGAGGACAGGTTCAGTAAGCAATCTGCTGACTTCGAAACCTTCAAGGATCAACAGCTTCAGGCAATCAAAGAACTCAAAGACTCCTCAGCGAAGGAGGTGTCACAGATTCGAAAAGACATGTCTACGCTCAAAGAAGCCATCACCAGTCAGGGGAAAGCTTTTGACAAGCAGAATGTCATCAATGCGAAGGAATTTGGAGCCATCAGAGAAGAAGCAAAGGAGCAATTCAAAGTCCTTGCGGCTACGCTCCAAGAAAGTATGAAGACTTCGCTTTCCAAGCAAGATCATGCCATGACATCCCAATTTCAGGAACTCAAGACGCTCCTTCAGAACCGTGAGAATCCTCCGAAGAAGCCACGTCAAGAGGCTGAGAACGATTCCTGATTCATCCCATGGATCCGATGGTTGTGGTTTGACCCATTCCATCCTTTGCTTGTTTGTTGCTTGGCTTGTTG
Source organism: Symbiodinium sp. clade C Y103 (assembly GCA_003297045.1). Classification (NCBI taxonomy): domain Eukaryota; class Dinophyceae; order Suessiales; family Symbiodiniaceae; genus Cladocopium; species Cladocopium sp. clade C. Next base: position 159,382 of record BGPT01001948.1, on the reverse strand, counting down.
TCGGCTTGACTTTGTGGCATGGCCCACATCGCTTGCTGTCGCTTTGCAGCTCAATTGCCTTCTGCCCAATGGGTCTAGAACCAATGAAGATCTTGCCAATTTGAGGTTTGATGACTTGTTGCTTGGAAGCCCACACCGTTTTGAAGTTTGGTGGTACCGGCCGTGTGTCAACTCCTACGTTCTTCCTGAACTGGAGGTACCAGCAATTCTTCCGACACACTTTTTTGCATGGTCCTTTGGCTTGATCATTGGCGAGGCTTCTCACCCTGGTCCGGGGTCTTCCTCTGATCCTGTTTGTACCAGGCTTGCAATCTCGAACCCAACAGCGGTGTTCAAAAAGACTGATGAAGTTGTGAGCTTGGAGTCGGATGTAGTTGTTTTTTCTGAAACTTCGGCTACCTCTGTCATTCAAACTGATGTTTCTGGCCATTTAACGCGCAAGGGCTTTAGGTGCTTCTGGTCGAAACCTGCCCCTCCAAAGAAGTTGACTTCCGATTCTAGACCCTCTTTTCGGGGTGAAGCTTTGGGTACTTCCATTTTCACCAAGCTCCCATCCAGGATTACTAGAATCAATTATCCCGCATTCCTTTGGGACAGTTGTCGTGTTTGTGCATCTGTTGTTCGAATGGGTCACCTTGACGTTGTGATTTTTGCGGTTTATGGGTTTGCTACTCGTTATCAACAAGGAGTCAGAATGAATGACATGTTTCTTGCTTCCATTTTTGATCTGGTTCAGCAAGTCGACATGCCTTTCATTGTTGCTGGTGATTTCAATGATCCTCCTCAGCAGTTGCCTTCCTTTTCGCTTTTCAAACAACTTGGTGCGGTTGAGGCCTTTTCTTTCTTTAAGTCCAAATGGGGTTTTGATCTACCCACAACTTGTCTTGGTTCGACTCGCAATGACACGGCCATTCTTCACCCAGCGTTGATCCCTTTCATTGTGAACATGAGGGTTGACAAAAAATTTCAGTTTGATTCACATGTGCCGTTGTTCATTGACTTTTCTTTCATGAAGAACATGCAGTTGCCTCAACAGTGGAGAATTCCTTGTTCGTGGGCTGCTATGGCTCCACCCAGTGACATTATCGCAACGTGTTACAATGATAAACCAGTTTCTTCGGTGTTTGATTTGTCTTCTATCGATGATGAAATCAAGACCGAACAGGCACTCCTCGCATGGTCATCTTCTGTTGAACTTGCAGTTGACAAAGCTTTGGGTATTTCCAATAAGCTCAATCCTCTCATTCAGCCTCATTCTGGTTTGCATCCCAAATATCGGGGTAAATGCAACATCAAAAATGTTTTCAAACCTCGCGCCAATGGTGGTGTCTCTGATGATCCTACATCTGGCTACACACCTGATGCTGAAGTCTTCAGTTTGAAGGCCAAGCAGGTTGTTCGTCAAGTTCGGAGATTGAAGTCTTTCCGGCGCACATACAAAGTGCTTTCGAACTCTGGTGACCCACAGAAAATTCTTCAGCTTCAGCGTCAGCTTCAGTATGAATGGAAAATCATTTTGCATGCTAAAGGTTTTGGCAGTCGATGGGCCTCTTGGTTCCTTGCCTATGACTTGGTTCCTTTTGTTCCCATCCATTTACCGGATGTCGAGCTCTTGGACATTTGTATCGACATCACTGAAATGCACTGCAACTTGATTTGCAGGCAAGAAGCACGTAACAGATATTAATCCTTTAGACATCGTATTCGAGTTGATCAGGAAGATGGTTTTATGAGCTTGTCCTATCGCATTGTGCGTGGTGCTTCCACACCCCCTCTGTATGAGGTTCCGATCTCTAAATCATCTGCTGCTTGCCTTGTTCGTTCGTCAAAGGGAAAGATGTCCTTGAAACTTGCCGATTGTGTTTCGTTTCGTGTGAACGCTGTGGCTTGGTTTGATGACTTTGAAGTCTTTCTGACTCATCAGTCCTCTGATCGGGTCTTCTTTACTACTCAGGCCTCTAATATCCCTGCTCAAGGTCGCTTGACCCAAGAAACTGTTGCTATGTCTACCATTGACATTCAAGAGGAGTTCAACCACTTTTGGTCAGAGTTTTGGCTCCGTGACACTGTGTCGGAAGCCACAGAACCCCATGTTTGGGGCAGTTTTGTGGAGGAAATTGAACAGTCTGGAATGCCGCAATATCCTAACATTGATGTCACCTTGCAGTCGGTGTCTCTTTGGATGCATGCAATCAAGGGTTTGAAGACTGGTAAGGCTCACGGAGTTGATGGGTGGAGATATGAAGAACTCAAAGCTCTACCGGAGTGTTGCATTGCCGATTTGGCGTTGATCATGGCGAAGGGAGCTCAGTATGGACTCTCCAAATCTTTGATGGCGGCTAAGGCCACTTTACTTGCTAAGGTGCCTGAGCCTCTTTCTTTCCACCAAATTCGGCCAATTACGGTGCTTGGTGCTTTATATCGTCTTACGGGACGCATCATTTTCCAACAGATCGTTCGGTCTTGGAAATCTTCTTTTCCGCTCCTGATCTCCGGTGGTCTCCCGGGTCGTGGAGTCAAGGACCTTGCTTACTTGTTGAAACACCGTATTGAGGTTGCAATCTCTAATCGTTCACAGCTTGGTGGCTTCAGTCTTGACTTGAAGAAAGCATTCAACTTGTTTCCACGATGGCCCATTGTTTTTCTCTGGCGTCGCTTGGGTGTCCCACAATGGGTATGCAATTTCTGGCTTAACTCATTGATGCGCCTTCAAAGATATCCCCACCTACATGGATACTTGGGTTCACCGGTGCATAGTTCTACAGGTGCCCCAGAGGGGGACTGTTTGAGTGTTCTTGCAATGCTTGCCCTTGCAGTTGCGTATCATTGGTGCATAGCAAATGATCAGGTCGTGCCACACGGCTACGCANGCTTGCCCTTGCAGTTGCGTATCATTGGTGCATAGCAAATGATCAGGTCGTGCCACACGGCTACGCAGATAACTGGGGGTGGTGTACCTTCAACCAAGCAGCCCACCGCAATGCCTATAAGGGAACATTGAGGCTCACTGCATCACTGCGTTTACTTATTGACTTCAATAAGTCTTGGCACTGGGGCATTAATCGTGACTTCAGACAGTCTTGTTTGGACCTTGAGCACTTGTTTCCTGCGGGTGATGTACCCATCAGAGTTGAGGCTCACATGAAGGACCTTGGTGAACGCTTCAATTTTGAAGCCTCCATGCAGCTTGGTAATATCAAAGACAAGATCGCTGAAGCCGAAAAGCGTTGCAAACGCCTCCGCACTTTGCCTTTAGATACTCCTTCCAAAGCGGCAATTATCCAAGCTTCTGTGTGGCCCATGTCTTTGTATTCCGCTGATACAGCCTTTGTTGGTATGCAACACTTCCAGACTTTGCGTTCTGCAGCCTTGTTTGCATTTGTTGGCAAGTGCAGCTTTGCTTCGCCTTGGCTTGCTTGTTTCTCGTTGTCCAAGTTTTTGAAGGATCCACTTTTGTCTGTCATCCTCAATGCCTTGCGATCTTTGAAACGCTTGATCTCCATTTGTCGTGAAACAGCCCTTAGCATTATCAAAGCGGCTGTTGCCTTTAAGGGCTCGAAACCTTTTGGACCAGCATCATCATTGAAACGCTACCTTGAGGTGATTGGATGGACAATTCAAGCCGATGCATCGCTTGTGGGCCCTGAGCACTTCAAGCTTAATCTTCTTGCTGACTCGACGTCCAAAATTTGTCACACGTTTGTCATGGCTTGGCCTTACTTCTTGGTGCAAAATCTTTCTCGGAAGGGAACGGGTGAATTTGTACCACACTACAACATCACGTCAAAGGTTATGTCATCTTTCTCTCCCTCTGACCAGTCAATTCTGGTTCGTAATTTGGTTGGTGGCTTTCAGACTGCAGCCACTCAGAAGATGTGGGATTCTGACACACCGATAGCGTGCCCGCTGTGTGGTGCCGATGATACCAGACAACATCGTTTACTGGAGTGTGACAAGTTTGCACATATCCGGGATGCTCACCAGGAGGCTATTCGAATTCTTCAAGATGTACGTCCTGAATGGGTTTTTGTACCGCTTGCGCATTCATCACCGGATGTGGTCTTGCAGCGTGCATTTCTTCATACAATTCAACCTGAAGCCAATCTTGCTCACTTCGAAGCTTCCCAATCAGTTGTTTTCTACACTGATGGTGGTGCTGTTAACCCGACTGACCCTGATGCTAGGCTGGCAAGTTGGGCTGTGGTTTCTGACACTTCTGCCCTTGATGTGCCTGGCATTCAACTGATGTCGTCAGTTGCAGGAAGTGGAATGCAATGCCCCCAATTCAGGGTGATTGGGTCAGGTCTTGTTTCAGGACATCAATCAGCTGCTCGTGGCGAACTTGTAGCATTTTGGCATGCTCTTGTTGCAGCTGATAAATACGACGATTTGGTTTCTGTCTCCATTGTCACGGATGCCACTTATGTCTGTTTTGTGGATTTTGCCTTGCGCAATGATTTGCATGATTTTCCCAACCACAAAACCAAAAATGGTGACGTCATCCTTGAGATCAAGAAGTACTGGAATCAACGCGTTCGTGTTTTCAAAACCAAAAGTCATCGTTCTTTTGAAGAAGCAGAGGATTGGCATGACTTGTGGACCATTTATGGTAACGCAGCAGTTGACCTGGCGGCGACAATTTCTCTTCGGAATGTTCCGCATGAAATCCGTTCTTTGTTCAACAACATTGCATCCTTCCATAAGGCTGAAGCGGTGATGCTTCAAAGAGTTTTGTCTTACATGGTTGAGCTTAACAGGGCACGTGAAGTGGCAATGAAATCTGCTGATATTGTTGGCCAACCGGTCAAACAAGATGAACCATCTTCTCAATTCATGCCTGCGCGGCTTATGGGAACGGAGGCTCTGCGATTCCTTCAGTCTTTTTCACCTCCTGATTATGTACCACTCTTTCATCTGGATGATGTTGACAAATCCACCTATCATGGAATCCTTCAGGGTGCCAATTTCACGGCCGCCGTTGTTGAATGGCTTGCTGAATGTAAATGGCCTCAGGATGTTCCTAAAGACTACAGTCGGCGTGACGATTGGGGTATCTCTTGGCTTGAGCTTCTGTTTAGTTTTGTGCTGTTTAGCAAGCGCCTCCCTCCTGTCAAATCGGGGGGGCAGACCAAAGATGCTGTCTTCTATGACTACAACTCGCAGGAAGCGTTGTGTTTGCCTGCTTCTGCACGTGCCGCTTCTCGTACTTACTACACTTTTCAACAAGCCATTTTGGCTATCAGAACCATCACATCTGTGAATATTTTCCCAGATTTCGCTTCTAAGAAGACGTCAACCTTGCGGCATTTCTTTTTCAAGGGCACTTTTGCCGGTGTCCCATGTCGCCCTGTGTTACCCAATCCAGTTGAGACTTGTCAGGCTGTTTCTGACTATGTCTCGAATCTTCAAGCGGATTGTTACGGCCCGATACAAGCGAAAAGCCAAAGAACAGCGTGCCCTTGCTCGTGCAGGGGCCTAATTTGCACTTGTGCTTGCGGTTGACCCTGTCTCTCGTCTTGCCTTGCAGTTGTTGTACAGTTCGTTAATTCATTCTTTGCACTTTGCACTTGGCACCCCCTTCGGGAAGGGGCCTCGTGTTGCGTCTGACTGCGCGCTGAATCCCGTCAAAACTTGTGTACCTTGCCCAAATTGTTGGATGGTCATGAATCCATTGATAGGGATTTCATCATTCTAGGATGGATGATCATACTAGACATATCATGCCTTGACCATGGCAGACAGAACAACCATGATTGCAAGAAGTAGCGCATAGACTCGCTGTATTCGCGAGTTTCGCTCCGGTCTGAACCGAGCTCGAAGGTCTGTCCTGTGTGACGGCCCACGTCATGTGGCGCGCCTGGAAAGACTCTATGCCTGTGCCTTTGCACCTTTGAGGAAGGTTTGAGAAATGTTTGAGTTTGAGAAAGCCAGCTTTGCAGAGACCTCTTTTGCCATTGGCGTGGCAACCTCTTCGCACGGGATCGGATTTTGGTACTGAGGCTGGAGTCATTTCTGCTTGGATCCAAGCATGCCCTGGCCGGCATATGTGTGACGTCAGGGTTGTAGCGACTGTGCAGCTTCAAGTTTTCTGGTCTCAGCTCTCCTGAGTCACAAGTCTTCATATCTCAAACCTCTTTGGTGAGCAGTTTTCAGTTCTCTTCGCTGATTATTCTTTTTTCGTTTCTTTTACAAAGTGTTTGGGACGACGAAGCCTTATGACTGGCTTGTCGTTGCGTTGCCATTGTGGGTGCGGTTGGTGTTGTTGGTGCTGGTGTCGGTGTTTTTTTCATTGTTTCGGTTGTTTTCATTGATTTTGTTGCTTTTGCTGCTGTTCTTGTTTGTATTGTTTGTTGTTGTTTTTGTTGGTTTTCTTCTTCTTTTGTTCTTATGTGCTTTTGTTTCTGCTGTTGCTGTTGCTGTTGCTGCTGCTGTTGCTGCTGCTGCTGTTGCTGCTGCTGCTGTTGCTGCTGCTGCTGGTGCTGGTGCTGCTGGTGCTGCTTCAGCTGCTGCTGCTGCCGCCGCCGCCGCTATTGCTTTTCTTTATTCCTTGTTCTTGTTCTTGTTCTTCTTCTTCTTCTTCTTCTTCTTGTTGTTGTTGTTGTTGTTGTTGTTGTTCTTGTGCTTGTGCTTGTGATTGTTGTTCTGGTTGTGATTCGGGTTCATGCTCTTGTGTGACATGACATGCAGAATTTGATTGTTGCCATTGGTGTTGTTGGTGTTGTGGTTGTTTTTGTTTTTCATGGCTGTGGCTGTGCTTCTCACAATTGTTATCCGTGTTTTGTTGGAAAAAAGTATCCCTAGCAAGCGCATGTATGCACCCCCCTTTCTATCAGGTTTTGAGGTCCTCCCGTTCCTTTCTGCGCACAATTTCGATAGCTCAGACATGTCGAGGACCTCGCCAGAAGCAACACCTCTGCGTTGAACATACAGGCAAGAAGCATCAAGAAGCCTCTGCAGAAGCTTAGAATTGCCTCCGTGTTTAGGCCGTGTTTGCTTTATTTCGCTTCTGCCAATATTTGACAGAATTGCAAAGGAATACATGAGTCTGAGACTCATCACAACATTGAAGAGAAATTCCACAGGAATCAGCTACCGGCTCTCTTGCAGAAGTTCAATAAGGCAAGATGGATCTCTCATTCCAAAGCTTGATTCTTGATGTCCTTGCGCTTTGCTGAGTTGCACTTGTATAACGAAAGAAACCAGTACCTTCTGTATCCGCATCCAGAAATTGGAACAAGATGGCAGGCTTTTGACCTGAGAGAGAGTTTGTATATTTTTCCTGATGGCTGGCCACCAATACCTTTGCTTGGCAGATGGAAACAGCCTCAGAAATAATGCAACACGTTACTGCAGCATAAGATCATGAACAAACTGTTGGATACTTACTTCCAGTCCAGTTTGACTTTTCGAATGTCAGCAATCCAACTTTAGCATTCACCCAGTACATGCTTTTGTTCTCAATACCTGACCGAGCAACTGCGTGTCAGAAAAGGGGAGGACGAGCCCTTTGTGAATGTACTTCACTGCATTTCATTGTCATTTTTCTCACAAGTAGCAGAGTCTCTTTGCAGAGCTTGTGAAAGATGTTGGAGGAAGGCTGTGTTTGCCGCAGCTGATCAGAACCCCAGAGGGGCTACAATCCGAATACGCACAAAATCCACATCAAGGAGGAAGCATTTTTGATGTATTCAGGAAAGACTGGAGGCTGCGGCACACTTTATTCACTCAGAGATTGTGGTCCTTTATTTTGACAAAAAAGGGATAAAAGGGATTTTACAGGCCTAAAAAGGCAGCATAACACACATCTGTATAGACTCAAGACTTTGTTTACCCTTCATCTCTAGGAAACGCTCGCCTTCCGAGTCCGAAACCTGCATATACAAACTCCAACAAGCATACCACAAATCCTGAACAGGTTGGGCCAGGTTGGGTTATATAATCGATTTTGCAGTTGGTAGTGCGTTTCTCGTTTCGGGCGCCCATGCTCTGTTTTCTTGTATGCTTTGGTTTCTTCCCAAAGTAGATTTTCGCTGGGCTCGGCAAGTGCCAGAGATACAACTTGGAACGTATGACAAGTAGCTCCCTAAGTCAGGACGACATGGCGCTAAGGCAAGTGGAGCCAAGGGGCTTGGACGAACAGATTGCGTTGGCGAACCGAGTGCAGTCATCCAAGGTGAACTCACTGATGAAATCCATTGATAAACTCCAGAAGGAGAATCGCTCTCTTCAAAAGAAGAGCTTGGAGTCAAACAGGACTTGGCAATACAAGAAGATTCAGGATGAACTTGGTCAGCAAGATGTGATGATTGACGTTCTCCAGTGCTGTATTGGTACTGAAAAAGCCCAAAAACTGATGGCCAATGCCATTCAAGCTCTTGACCTGAAGCGAACTGGTTGCAGCTCGTGTAGCTGCGAGGAAGAACTCTTTGCAAGCGGAGAGGGATCTTGGCTGTGCAAGCGCTGCTACAGCCAGCGCTTCTGGAGAGAACCCCCAGCAGACGCTGAAAAGTGTTCAGTTTCCAAAGTACCTAAATTTCCAGATTCAAAAGACAAATTGCAAAAGGAGTGTGTTGCTTTGGAAGCAGAGTTGACTTCTACGAGAGGATTTCTGAAGCAACAATCTCCTTCCTGTGCTCTGCCAAAGTCAGCGTCTTTGAACACCGTTGCAGCTCTATCAAACCTTCTTGCTGGTTATGTCCAACGCGCAGACCAACTAGAAAAGGAGAATGCTTCCCTGAAGAACCATCAAGAGCAGCTGGAAGGAACTGTAAAAGAGCAGGAAGAGCACCACAGGCAGCAGATTCAGGATCAGCTTTCTGTGCTCCCCATTGAGCAGGGTACATCTACAGTAGAGGATTTGCAGTCTCGCATCCGATTGCGAAATGGTGAGATGGATCGCATGGCACAATTCCTTGAAGAACTGCGCTCACAGATAGCTTCACAAAAAGGCAAACAAGAAGTCCTGAAAGCTGAAATTGATAGTGCTCAAAACGATGTTAGGAAGCTGCAGCAAGAGATGAGGACCTGGGCATCAGCAGAAACTGCAGAGCATGCCAAGCAGCTTGCCAAGCTCCGAGAGACTAAGGAGCAGAGGAAGCAACATTTGCTGAATAGTCGCGAGCAACTCCAGGATGTCAAAACAAAACTGCGGAAGTCTTTACAAAGCATAGGTGATCAACGAGGACCATTAGAAGTTCAAGCGAGGATCAAAGGACAAGCCAAAAGATTAAATTTGGCACTCCGTGATGCTCTGTCAAGACCACGCAGTTGGTCCAAGTTCTCCTCACAGCTGGAGATTGAAAAGGGGGAGGGACTTGCAGAGCCCGTTAAACAGGTTTTGGACAGATATGAGCTCGAGATTCAAAGCAAGGAGCGACCAACACCCAAGCGGCTTGAAGAACTGAAACAAGATTTGTATAGCCTGGAGGTCAACGGTGCAGACGGTGCAAGCAAAGGCAGCCATGAGGTTTCCGGTCCCTGGAGTGTTGCAAAGAAGATGCAAGAGGATTTTCGCTCGAAGCTCAAGCCACAACTTGAATCTCTGTCCGAACTCGAGAAACTTCTTGACTCAAAGCAACAAGCTTTGGAGCACCTCATAGCTGAGGCGCATTTGTTCTTGCATCTTTTATAGAAAATTCATGGAAATCACGACTTGGAAAGCAATGGGAAACTCGGGGAATCCAAAGCAGTGTTTCATTTTGCAGGTTCGCAAGAACGATGGACAGGCTCCTGACGGACTTGCGTTCTGGTGTTCTGTTGTTATTGCGTGTGGCATTTGCAAAATATCAGTGGCAGCCGAGCACTGGGACTGAGCATGTCAGGTCAGCGTCCAACGCAGGGCCGACATCCGAGCAGCCTTGGACACTTGTGCTTTGAGTTTGGCACTTACAATGCCAATTGTTTGCATAGACAGATTTCGGAGTTTCTTTGCTACCCCTTGAATTATGGGCTGAGACTTCTTGACTACTACAGAGCTTCGTGAGCAGCAACGAAAGCACTCTGATGACTTGAAGCAGGTGCAGATTTATCAGCAGTTTGCACTTTGCAGTCTTGTGTCGTGCAGCTGTTGCCTTAGCAAAATTTGAAAAGCTGCCTTTGCTTTATCCTTATGGGCACCAGATGAAGTCTGTGACTGGCCCACTGGAAGAAAGCGTCCAAGCCCTGCGAAACAAAGTGGAGGACCGTAAAAAGATAAACCCTTGCAAACAGTGACCATTGAGCTTGTTTGTGTCATGTTCGCAGATTAAGTGTGAGACTGCTTGTACCTGCGAGGATCTGGCCAAAAAAGCTGCTGATTCTGATCAGTACAGACAGGCATTGGTATTGCTGAGAAAAGTTGATGACTTCTTTTTCTGTTTCAATGGTTCTTGATCTCGACCACACATCCATTGAGCGACTTAGTGCGAGTGCAAGGTTTCTCAGATGTCCTTGGAAGTGCAGAAGCTAAGAAAGTCCGTCGAGCTGGAGCCGAGTCGACGGCGAACAAGTTGAACAAGTGTTGAATATCGGAAAAGACTCGGGAAAATAATGGAACATGTCATAGACCAGTAGTACCGCACAAGGCGGTGGCGGAAGTCTCAGAGATAGGAAACCTATCGGAGAAGTTGGTTGTTGTGGATCATGGATGGCCGAGCAAACCCACTGATTGATCGAAAGGTGGTTGGAGGCAGCGCAGTGTAGTTGTAGTTCTAGTTATAGTTGTAGTTGTGCTTGTAGTTGTAGTGGTAGCTGTAGTTGTAGTGGTAGTTGTGGTTGCAGTTGAAGTGGAAGTGGTAGTTGTAGTTGTAGGTGTAGTTGTAGTTGTGCTTGTAGTTGTAGTTGTAGTTGTGCTTGTAGTTGTGTAGGTGTAGTTGTAGTTGTAGCGGTAGGCTAGTGTAGTCTAGTCTAGCCTAGTGTAGTGTAGGGTATCGTGGTTGCAGTGCAGTGCAGTGTGGTGTAGTGTAGCGGCAGTGTAGCGTGTAGTTTGTAGTGTAGTTGTAACGTAGTGTAGTGTAGGTGTAGTTGTAGGTGTAGTTGTAGTTGTAGTTGTTGTGTAATGTGCTGAATGTATATAGTGTAGTGTAGTGGTAGTTGTAATGTAGTATAGTGTAGTTGCAGTGTAGCTCCGAAACGAAGCAATTCTGCGAGACTTCCTCCATTCCCAAGTTGACAGCATCAAAAACGAAGCAATTCTGCGAGACTTCCTTCAAAAATGGAAAGTTGAGTGTGAAGCTGCCGGCCTCGTGCCAATGCATTTTGCGATTTTTTCCACTACATGTGTCTAAAGTCCTGCCCTGCCACGAAAAAGTGAAGCCAGGTCATACGAAGTGCTGCACCTGTCACGCAAAACCATCTTAGCAAACCTGAAGATCTGATGCCCCAAAATGCAAACACTCTCAGGAAATCAGCGCCCTGACCTCTGAATATGTCTGCTCGATATGTCTCGTGTATTGCGAATGCCACGCAAAATGCCTCTCTGCAGATCCTCTTCAAACGCCCCAAGATTGCCATCGTTTTTTGAAAATGTTACAAAACACACGCACGTTTAGCTCACGCTTGACAAGGTGCAGAATCCCTAGCGCCTGCCGCGCAAATGACGATTGAGCGTCCAAAAGTGGTCCGGACATGTGGTGTTTTTTTCATTTTGACTTCCAAACGTGCTTCGGGCCACAAGGGTGCGCACTTTTAATCTCAACTGCTCCGGCCCTCCGGCGTTTTGCGCATTTTCACTTCGAAAGGTGCTTCGCGCCACAACAGCGTGCACTTTTTCAACATCTCAATGTCCACAAGTGCTCCGAACTCGCCAGTTTTCAACACTTTTGACTTCCAAATGTGTCGCGCGCCACAACGGCGTGCACTTTTCCGAGACCGTCAGTTTTTGACATTGTTTACTTCCGAATATGTTTCGCGCCGCAATGGCCTGCACTTTTTCGATATCTCAACTTCCAAAAGTGTTCCGAAGCTGCGGCATTTTTAGCCTTTTGCCTGCAAACTGTGCTTCGCGCCACAACGGCGTGCACTTTTTCATCTCTCGTCTCCCCACATGGCTGCGCACCCGCCGCTTTAGCGAGCCTACTTTTCGACCCTCCGGCGCCACTGAACATTGGAAAACCACAGTGTTTCGGGACTTTCCTTTTCGCCGCCTGCATCTTCTCTCTTCTGACTTTCTCCTGTTTGATCTTCCCTCTTCTGACTTTCTCCTGTTTGATCTTCTCTCTTCTGGCTTTCTCCTGTCTGAGCTTCTCTCTTCTGTGCCTCTTCCCATCTTGGCTTTTGCATCTGTCCATATTGTCGGAAGTTTGACTTCTAAACTTCTTTCGACAATGTACATATATTATACAGATACAAGTGTTTCATTTTACATACAAAAGCTAGAATCTTATAGACAGGCGACCAAACATATTGGACAAAAAGTGCCTAAACAAGTCCGAAGATCACATGCACCCGCAAAAAACAGACGAAAAGCACAGCAGGTTATTTGCAATGACAGCTTGTTTCTCCCGAATGCGTAACAAGGGTTCCCGTTTCACTCTGGGCGTTTGGAGGTTGAGGGTGTGTTCGCAGGACTTTGTGTTTACGTTCGCAACCGTTCGCAACTGTTCGCAACCGTTCGCAACCATACGCAAGTGTTCACGGTAGGTCGCTATGGCCTTCACAATCGCGTTAGCTGCAAAAGTGGTCATTTTTGGAGGTTTAAGCGTGTCGTAACGTCGTTTCGTGTGGCAGGCGTGGCACTTCGGGACATCCCAACATGTTCCATAACGTGTCGAAGATCGTTCTGTGTGGCAGGCGCAATATTTTTGCGTCGTTTTCAGTGGCATTTGAATGGCAGATTGCGTGGCAGGCGCAGTACTCAGAGTTGTCGTGTTGCTGTATTTTTGCGAATCGCATTGACAGGGCGTCCAGGGGTGACAAATGTGCAACTTCCGTGGCAGGCGTGGCATTTTCTGACAGGTGATAAAACAATGACGGAAGCCTCGCAGGAAATGCTCGTTTTCGAGGATTCAAAAGGTGGTAACATCGTTTTGCGTGGCAGGCGTGGCATTTCGTGACATTCCAACATATGAGATGAGATGAAAATTGACGGAAACTTCCTACGAATTGATCGTTTTCAGCTTCCAACTTGTCTTGTCTCGATGCGCTGATTTTCTTCTGGCGTCGCCGTGCCAATGGGGAAAGCTTCAAAACCTCTCATTTTTGGAGCCTTCCAAAGAGGTTGTAATCTGTACGGTCGTTTCGTGTGGCAGGCGTGGCACTTCGTGAGATTCTCACGTGTCGGAAAAAGTGTCGAAAGTTGTTCTGTGTGACAGTTGCAATACTTTTACATCGTTCTCAGAAGCTGAGTTGCATTTTTCGTGGCTGGCGCAGCACTTTGGAGGTGTCCATGTTAATTTTGCGTGGAAGGCGCAATGCTTTAGACGTGTCGTGGTGCGTGTTTTTTGCGAAGCTCATTGTCAGGGCTGCGTTGAGTGGTGACAACGTGCATTAATGTGGCATGCGTGGCGCAGTGTGCAGGTGTCATTTTGCCTGGCACGCGTAGCATTGCTGCAGATCCGTCGCGTGTGGCGTGTGATTTTGCGTGGCAGGCGCAATATTTGGTGCAGTTGAAACTGACCAGTGTAGACTTGACCCCCCCCACTCTTTATTCCACACCATCCACACCTTCCTCACCTTCCACACCTTCCACACCTCCACACCTTCAACACTTTCCACGCTTTACGCTGCACACTGCACACCACACTCCACACTTCACACGCTACACTTTACACTCCACACTCAACACTCTCACTCCACACTCTACACTCCATGCTCCTCGCTACACTCTACACTCCACACTCCACACTTTACACTCCACACTTTAGACTCCGCACTCTACACCCCGCTCCACACTCCACACTCCACACTCTACACTTTACTCTCCACTCTCCAGTCTCCATACTCTACACTCCATCCTCCACACTCGACACTCTAGACTCCACTCTCCACACTCCACTCTCCACTCTCCACACTTTACGCTCCACTCTCCACTCTCCACATTCTACACTCCACCCTCCACACTCGACGCTCTACACTTCACTCTCCACACTCCACTCTCCACTCTCCACACTTTACACTCCACTCTCCACACTTCACTCTCCACTCTCCACTCTCCACATTCTACACTCCACACTTTACCCGCTCTCCACTATCCACACTCTGCGCTCCACACTCCGCACTCCACACTTTACACTGTGCACTCTACACTCCACACTCCACTCCACACTCCACATTCTACACTTTGCGCTCCGCTCTCCACTCTCCACTCTCCACTCTCCACCTTCCACTCTCCACACTCTACACTGCACCCTCCACCCTCCACACTACACTCCACCCTCCACACTCCACACTACACTCCACTCTCCACACTCCACTCTCCGCACTTTACACTCCACTCTCCAGTCTCCACACTTTACACTGCACAACCCCCCCAATCCAGACTCTACAGTCTACAATGGTAGGGACACAGGGAACGAATATACAAGACTGTCACAATAATTTGTCCTGCACAAATGTTAAACGTGACTGCATTAACTGCATTCAGGTCTGCATCTTGTTTATATGTTCATGAATAAGCTGGGAGGATCTGGGGAAGTACTTCAACAATTGTGTAGGTTTTTGGTACCAGGGAGGACTCTGCAAAAGTCTGACAAAACTGAGATGACGGGCTTCCAATCTCAGAACATGCGATTCCGGAAGAAAAAATGGCATCCCCTTCCATTGATAGGTGTAACGGTACAAGGCATAGATTCATGCACTGATGTCCCTGAAAGCCTGGGGAATCTTGCGAACGCAGCAGGAGCGCCGCGCAGCGAGAAATGACGTCGCTTGAATCCCAGCCAGCCACAGCCACTACAGCCACCATAGCCGCCATAGCCACTACCAATCTTTGCTTCTCATGTTCCAGAAGTGGTTTCTGAGCACATGCGCGACGCAGGTCAAACTCCATGCAGCTGCTGAGCGCTGCCAACAAATGATGGCAAACAGAGAAGGACAATCCAAGAATTGAGCTGTCTTCAGAGATCTCAATCAATAGTTTTCGTAGAATGTCGCTCAAAGCGCCAGTTCTTGGTACTTTTTAAATCTTTTTTTAATTTTTTTATGTTTTCTTATGCATCATTGGCCGTGCAGCCTGCTTTGCCGCGATGAGGAGAGGATGTGGCACCAGGGCCCTCCGACCTTCCAGTTCCGGCAAGGCCCCAATCGGTATTCTGTTGAGACCAGTTCTTTGTCGATCCTTTGATGTCGAAGAAACAGTTTCAGTCACGGAGCTTCTAAAAACAGAACCGGCTGAGTTGCGTGGAATGTGTTCCACTCAGTGATTTGGTTTGACAGGTTGCTGATTGTTCCACCTGGCAGTTCTGCTGAAGAGGCAAGTAAAGACCAGGGAAGACCCTTCAAGAGTTTCCTGAAACTCCATTCTGTAGTCTTCGGTGGAATCTAAATGATCCAACTCCTTCTGGCTTTTTGTGAATATCATATTGATATGTACAGTTGAATATTATTTTCATACCCAGAGAGAAGTTTCAAGATAAGTTCTTCAGGCAAGGGAAGCTGCAGCAATGGAGGCACAGCATATTTCAATAGAGCATATGAAGCATATGTTTATCATATGTTTAAACATAGCATGTTCAGTCAATGTTCAGTTGCTTAGAATTGGCTCTGCATTGGCTCTGCATGGCTGCGGAAGTACAACCTGTCCAGGCGAGGCGGCAAAGCGTTTACGGCTTAGCACTTTTGCTGTTTCACAACGTGGATTCTATGCTAAACTGTAAGCCTTTTGCATTTTTTCCCGAGAGCGTCTGAGCGAAGGGTTCTTCTAACTGTGCAGGTCTGTTATACTCTCTCTCTCTCTCTTTCTCTCTCTTTCTCTCTCTCTCTCTCT